>OY744498.1:9720878-9923378 GCA_963556185.1 Pseudopediastrum boryanum
GGAGCCATTGCTATTGGATTATCATTGTCTAGAAGCGTCCTCTTAAATGCCTAGATTATCCCTGACATCTCAACCCACCATTGTCCTTATATGTCGTTGAGAGCCTCATCTTTTACCCCCTTGTTTAGTCTCATCCCAGGTACGAGAATCAAATGATTAGGAAATTATTTGTTATATATTTCCTAATTGCCGTCTATTTTCTGAATATCTTCTCTATTTCCTGATTTGCCATACATTTGTTGTCCTATCTTATCAACAGCGATGCCCTGGTTTCCTCTCTCTTCCTGTGCATCCTATGCAGGTGTCCATCCACCTTCCTAATGGCAAGGCCCTAGGGAAGCGCATTCGTGATGTAGGAGACACGCGTGTGGACCGCACCATGTTCACAAATGATAGCACTGGGGGGCAGATCAGTGTGGCAGCATATTTCCGTGATACATATGGGGTGGACATATCAGCACCTGGGATGCGGCCTGTTAATGTGGGGATGCAGAGGAATAAGCCAGTGTGGTACCCAATGGACTTGTGCAGGTGAGAGGGGTGGGGAGGGGAGGGTGTTTAGGGTTCAGATTGAGGTCGGGGTTTAGGCTATGAAAGGGTTAAGGTTTGGGAGGGGGCTAGGGTTTAGGGTTTAGGAGGGGGCTAGGGTTTAAAGGATAGGAGGGGGGAGGGGTTAGGGTATGAGAGGAGGAAGTGGCCAGGGGCGTGGGGGTTGGGGAGCAGCGGAAAGCTGAGAAATGGGGGGGAACAAATGTGGGGAAGGAGGTAGGGAGGAGTGTGGGGCTGCAGCAGAGCGCTAACCCGGTGTGGTACCCCATGGACTTGTGCACTTGGGAGGGGGGGGGGGGTTAGGTTTTAGGATGCGGGTTAGGGTTTAGGGTGGGAGGGGGAGAACTGGCAGGGCCTGGGGTTCAGGGGGGGGGCGTTCAGGGTTTAGGAGGGGCTAGGGTTTTGGGTGTGACTGGGAAGGTATGGAGCCTGGGAGGAGCAGCGGGAAGCTGAGAAACAGGAGGGGGCGAGGGTGGGGAGGAGGTAGTGGGGAGCGTGGGGCTGCTGCAGAACGTTAAGCCGGTGTGGTACCCAATCGACTTGTGGGGGCGGGGTCATAAGGGCTCAAGGTAGGAGGGGAAATGGTGGGCAAGGTTGACGGATTGAAGTAGCAGCGGGACTTTGAAACGGCGGGCAGAATGAGGGTAAGAAAACTGGGGAAGGATTTTAGGCGAAGTATGGGGCTCTGGAGGAGGGGAGAGATGAGGGTTTTGGGGGGGGGGGGTTGTTGGAGGAACGGGAGGGCATAGAGGAGGGGCAGAGGGTGGCAGGGGACCAAGGGGCCAGGTGGGGGTTGGAAGCAAGGGTGTGAAGGACGCGGAGGGGCAGGGGGAGGTGAACGGTAGAGAGGCGGGAGGCCTGTGGAGGAGGGGGGGGGGGCTGGATGGACGAGAACAGCAGGACCAGGGGACGGGGCAAGGAGAGTGGTGCAGAATACAGGGGGAGTACGCAAGTAGGATAGAGGCTTAAGGCACGGAGTATATGGTCCTGGCATTGTAAGGGATGTTGCTGTACCGTAAAGTACCGTAAAGTAGCTCTCAGAATGGTAGTGTACTTGCAGGGCCTCATTCAGCCTAAAACCTTTTGCATAGCTTGTTTAGCATAAACTTTCTTGTGTCACCATCGGATAATGACTGCCGCACAGCACCCACTTGAACTGTGATATGCAGCTTGTTTCGTTCTGACTTCTGCTCCTTCCATGCTTTATGCTTGTCCTGTTGCTGCCTGCCCCTCAGCATCCGTCCCCACCAGCGTTGTATGAAGCTTGACCCCGTGTTGACCACTGATATGATCAAGTTTGCTGGTCTGGACCCCACTGGCCGCCGCAACTACCTGGAGAAGGTGCTCAAGAACCCCAGCCTGGGAGACTATAACAGCGACCCAGCAGTCAAGGTAGGCGAATTGACAAAATCCTGTCAAGAAGCAATTGAGGATGTTGGGTTTTGGGTTTCAGGTTGTTTGAGTTGGATTTTATTGTTCTGATGGACTGCAGGGGGTGGGTGGTGGGGGCTGGTGTGCGGAAATCATAGGGGTCTCTTGTTCAGAATGGTTTATCAAAGTTTGGTTTGGGTATAGGTTGTATGGGCTTCTTTCCTTCTCTGTGGATAGGCGCGCTCATCTTGAATCTAACGTAGCTCTGTAGTTGTGGGGGCAAGGGGTAAAGCTGTGTTAGTGCAGCTGGGTCTTCTGCTGTTGGTTGTTTATGTCCTGTTCTCTCCACATCCTGCTATTGCTGTCACTGATGCCTGTGTGCATTTCAGGCTGCATCACACATAAGAGAAAGTGTTGTTACTGCATTTCATGCCATAGCAAATGTGCTAAGGCCCAGCACTTTTGCTATGGCATGAAATGCAGTAACAACACTTTCTCTTATGTGTGATGCAGCCTGAAATGCACACAGGCATCAGTGACAGCAATAGCAGGATGTGGAGAGAACAGGACATAAACAACCTTGCCGAAGACCCAGCTGCGCTAACACAGCTTTACCCCTTGCCCCCACAACTACAGAGCTACGTTAGATTCAAGATGAGCGCGCCTATCCACAGAGAAGGAAAGAAGCCCATACAACCTATACCCAAACCCAGGCCCTGCACTTCAAGCTGTTAAGAAATTTTCTAACAGAGAATGATTATTTACTCAGATGTGAACATATGTCTGCTGGATGCTGGAGCTTCATTGCCCGGCAGCAATTTTTACTACTGGCTTACATGATGTAGGGTTTAGGGTTTAGTGCAGGAGGGGTAGTTTAGGGTTTAGACTCAGCAAGCGTCTAATCCCACCATGTTTCGATTGGAGGCTATCAATTATGTATGGAAGTGATGTTTGGAACATTGCAGAACAAGCTGTAGGCCATAAATGTTGCAAGAAAGCTATTGCACTCGAGCGTAAACGGGGTACAGTGAGTACCCCTTTTTGGCGTAAATGTAGTCAGGGGGAGGGTAGTGGAGGGGGTGGGGGGGGAGGGGCGCGCTAATGCTACCTTACGTCCCGTCATACAACCTCATGGGCACCTGTTGTGATGCTGCTGTTGTGCTGACTGATATGCAGTTGTTGTGTTGTGATTGATTGTTCCAGGCGTTTGGCATCACTGTATCATCTGCTATGAAGGAGGTGGTGGCCAGACTGCTGCCTCACCCTAGACTGGTGTATGGAGAACCTGCCTGCCTGGACCCAGAGACACAGGTGGGGAGGGGGGGGGGAGGAGGGGGAGGCAGGGAGTGGAGGTGGAGGGCAGGGGGGGAAGGGTTCCTTGGAGGAGGGCACAAAAAATGGGTAGGAGGGCGACAGGAGGGCAAGCCAGGGGCGGGGGGGGGGGGGCAGTGAGAAGGAGGGGAGGGCAGGGCATGGAGGAGGGGGTACCTGGCAGGAGGGGGGCAGGGGAATAGCAGGGGGCACAGGAAAAGGCTGGAAGGAGGAGGGTAGGGGGTCAGGGGGGTTAGAGGAAGGCAGGGGAGAGAGGGGGAATGCCTGGCAGGAGGGCAGGGGGAACAGTGTGGGAGGGGGAGGGAAGAGAGGCAGTTGAAGATACAGGTGGGCAAGGGGGGAGGGCCACGGGGTGGAGGGAAGGGGGTGGAGGTGCGCTGAGGGGTGAAAGCTGAGCGAAGGAAGCCGTCTTGTGTGACCCTGAAATACAGCCGGATTGGCTGGTTAGCTGAAATAGTTGCCGCTGTATTGCTCATGTTGTGTTTCTGCTGCTCTACCTCGATGCTGCTCTTGCTGCTGATAGGGACATCAGGCCATGTTGCTGCTGTCACAACTAGTGCCAGTCGTATGCTTTCATCCTATTGGTTTCAGGGTTTGATGTTAAATATTGTGGTGATATTATGGATTGCAGGGTTTTATATTCAGCGACTGCTCACCATTTTGGACTGCTTGGTCAAGCTGCATCTACTTGTATGCTCTGAAGACTTTGCTTGTTGCTTGGTCCAACTGAAACGTGTAACTGAAGTAAGTACTGCACAGATGATCTTCATGTTCACGATGGGGTTTCATGTGGGGAATCCACGACTTTGACCGAAGGGAACGATAACACTTGCTGCTGGTTGCTCCGCCCTCATCCCCCTTAGGGTTTCTGGAGTATGAACAAGGTGAAGCGCTTCTATCAAGCCAAGAGCATCATCAGCTGGGCAGTAGTGGCCCTGGCCCCTCAGAGGGAGGTGGAGCCACCTGGACCAGCCAGCCTGAGGGCCTTTGTGGCAACATTGAGGAAGAAGCTGCAGGAGACGGGGATGAGCAGCCCGGAACCGCCCTGTGTGTATATGGAGGCCAGGAATGTGGATGAGTTGACGATGTTGAGGAAGGGGGTGGAGGCGGCAACAGCAGCTTTTGGGAAACCGTAAGTGGAGGGGGAGACAAGGGGGAGGGGGAGCCTTATGTAGTGTTTAGCTACATGTAGTGCTGCTGGATGTAGCTCTTAGATTCCCTGTGTTGAGAAATGCCCAATGCCCTAGGATCCTCCCGACCGTAGGAAAGAGCCCTGCAGCTCACCTCCTGTGCCTTTTGAGGCTAACCGCTAGACACCAGCCTCGCGTGCACTCCAGATAAAACTCTAGCCCGTAGCCAAATTTTGCAAGCTAACTCTGTACGCCTACAACTATGCTCTGAGCTTCCCTGTGTAAGTTGGGTGTGGCAGCCTTTGGTGTTGATTTGGAGAGGGAGGAAAAGAGGTAGGGGGAGCAGGGTGACCCGGGGGGGGGGGGGGGCTGGCTAATACGCGGGCGGTCTTCCCAGACTGGGCCACTCTGAGAGTGATGGGGCTGCAGATATGCATTTAGTTGGCCCAGTTTTTAGACCGCCATGCTGACATGTGTTTATGAAGTCCTTGCCGTCTGTTGCTGTCCTGCTTTCTGGCTGCTGCTGTCCTGATTAACGTGAAGTTATTGTTACCGCTAAATTATTGAATTCTTGCCATCTCCTGCTATCCCTTCCCCCTCAGTCCTGAGATCCTTCTGGTGTTGTTGATGCGTAAGCCGGGTCCCTACAAGGAGGTGAAGCTGGCATCAGATGTTGAGCTGGGCATACCCAGTCAATGCTTCCTGGCCACCAAGGCAGGGGTGGGCCGCCAGGACCAGAAGGGAGGCCAGATGCAGTACTGTGCTAACTTAGCCCTAAAGATGAATGCAAAGCTGGGAGGGAAGAATGTGAAGTTCCTGCTCAGCAATGACATGGTAAGAGGGAGCTTGTGGCTTAGGGTTTAGGGGTTTTGTGTCTGGACACATTATGCTGTATGATGTTAGCTTTCTTTGCGGGCTGGGGTTGTGTAGCATGTGAAGGGGGGTGAGATAATATCACAGTAGTCTGTCTAATGCGTCACATGAGTGATTGCAGTGTCAGTTTGCCACAGCTATGTTTGACAGGTAGGCATGGGCAGTTTCCTGAGGTCCTACAGTTTCACTTGAATGGCCCGGCATTGCTTTTATCATACCATCAGCATCAGACGCAGCATCTTCTTTACAGGATGTGCATTCCTGTCATGATGTACACACCATGCGAGACACAGACATATTGGCAACTTGGATTGTGCTCCTTTTTCCGCAACTCTTATGCCAGGCAGCTACTGCCTGATTTTTCTTTTTGCGTCTTGTAAGCTTACATGATGTGCTATGCTAAGTTGCTTCATTGCTTCATGGCTAAACATCTTCTGCCTCCTGCCCTTCCCCTATGAAGCTGCACCCCAATACAGTGTGCCCCGATCCCCCCCCTCTAAAACTTTTTCATGGTAGTGGTGGTGGTAACATCTTCTTATGGCAAGCTGGTGATCTGCAGTCTGCTTGCTACCCGTTCTTCTCTCTACACTGCCAATTCCCCCGGCTCGCAACCCCAGGCCTTCCTCTAAGATTATGTTTCCTTGCCCCCGCTAACCCCCCCTCTGTCCTGCAGGTAGTTCCTGCCCTGCGCTCGCGCCCCTCCTTCATGGTGATGGGTGCTGATGTGACTCACCCCACTGGAGCAGGGCGACCAGCAGGGGAGCCATCAGTCACTGCCATCACTGCTAGTCATGACCCAGACCTGGCACAATGGGCTAGCAGGGTGCTGCTGCAGGAGGGGGGACAAGAGGTGAGGGGAGGGGGAGGGGGGTGCTAATAAGCACAGTACAAATGCTTATGAGACAAACCAAAGTCTCTGGGGTTGAAATTGTCCTTTGCTCACAAGTAGTGCACTGTTTACAAAGGCAAGGTGGGGTGGAGTTATACATGAATACTTATGAGTTTAGGTCAAAGGTCGTTGTTTGGAATTGGCCTATAGCTCACCTGTGTTCCAGCGTCTATATGACCCCCATGAAAATGAGACTGTAGAGGATTGTCAAGGAGCTGCCTTCTGATGTCGTTACTGTGAGGATTTGCCTTCACAAACATGTCTTCTCTGCTGCAGCTAGTTACTGATAACACCGACTTTCTCTCCGTCAAGAGAACACCATTGCTGACACTTGGACATGATCCTTTCTAGTGAGCTAATGCCCCTCTTGTAGACTTTCATGATGGCAGTTTCCCTTGTTCTTTATCACCTGGGTGCAGTGGTCCTATTTTACTTGTGTTTCCTTGAATTATAGCAATTTCTGAAGTGCAGTTCACCAATGAGAAGAGCATCTTGAGACTTGTTTGGAATCAAAGCAACTAGTATTCCATCGAATTCTCCAGTTTGACAACACTTTGTGGTGCCTTTCGGTTGGTTTTAGCCTGTTTCAAGTCATTTCTGGCTAGAATCACACTTGACAGGCTCGTTTCCTCAAGATCTTCGAAACTCTCCTGGGGTTTTCGCGATTTCTGCCTACATTTGCAGGGGGTGTCCACAGAGTCCACCCAAGGGTGTCAAAAGTAGGACGGGATCACCGCCCGTGGGATTAGTGATCTCCATTTGTCTTTTCCTGCCCAGGTGATCATCAACTTGGTTGACACAGTGAAGGAGCTGCTGATGAGTTACTACGAGGCTAATGGGCGCAAACCAGAGGCCATCATATACTACAGGGATGGAGTGGCAGAGGGACAGTTTGCACAGGTGCTCAGACACGAGTACTCAGCCATACGGGAGGTAAACATGGGCCAAATGGGGATGCAAGGGCTTCATGTGGGTTGTGTTGGAGGGCTCATAATCTCTCTATGGGACAGCAGAGGTGGTGCGAGGGTCCGTTTGTCAAGGGAAGGGGACCAAGCCAAAGCGCTTCGGGCATAAGGAGTCAGAAAAGACTGCTGAAACCCTTTTAAGAGCACAATTGCTGGACAGCAGTAGGCAAATTAGGCCAGGAGCATCCGTTTTCCCCTTCCGCGCTGTTTGCCAGAACGTTTAAGACAGTATTGGGCATGCGAGCTAGAGTCATGAAAGTAACAAGTTCTGGTTAATGGAAGTGGTTAGCACTTTCGCTCAATCATTCTTATCAGGAGATCTTGCTGGATGCCAATAAGGAACGTGGTTACATGTGCTGTCCTATTTGCAGCATCCACATGCCTCAGTTTGTATATACCAGCTTGGTTAGTACCAGGGCGATCTTAACCACTTACGCCTCCCCGGGAAGGTGAAGTCCTGCTCTCCAGAAGTCGTATTGACAGAAAGCATGGTTCACCCCATGCATGCACGGCTTGGTATTTGTGTTGCCTATTGCTGTTGCATACTCCAATTGTTTGCTTCACAGGAGCGCCTAACATCAAGCAATAGTACTGATGTGCTCCATCTGCTGCATGTTGGCTTCCTCACCTACCCCACCTCCTTCATGGACCAGTGACAATGTCAGAGCCCTCTTTGCCATGCATGCTTGGCAAGGTGTCTTGTCAATTGGTGCAGTTGCTGCTGCATGCTCCAGGGAGATATAAGCACGCATCTCAGAGGAGTTGCAAGCTCGCCACTGCATGATATGACCTAAACAATAACCCCACGCTTACGCAGCACCTTGTTCTACCGTGCTAATTCTGTTTCCCACAGGCCTGCTTTGCCATGGAGGCTAGCGGGAGCTACTGCCCTCCCATCACTTTTGTGGTGGTGCAGAAGAGGCACAACACCCGCCTCTTCCCCGCCCCTGGGGACAACAGCAACAGAGACAAGACCGGGAACTGCCTGCCTGGTACTGTGGTTGATCGGGACGTCTGCCACCCCACCCAGTTTGACTTCTTCTTGAATAGCCATGCTGGCTTGAAAGGACATAACAAGCCCAGTCACTACCATGTGCTGGTGGATGAGAATGGGTTCACAGCGGATGGACTGCAGCTCTTCACATATTGGCAGTGCTACTTGTACTGCAGGTGCACCAGGTGAGGGACGTGGTTCTGTGCTTACAGATTGCTGGCATGCCAGCATTGGTAAAAGCATACATATCCATGGATACGTAGATTTGTGGAGGGCGGGATCTTGTCAATCCTCCCGCAGGAGCTTTGTTTTGGTGTCAATGTGCAAGGTTCCGCTGTTGAAGCAAGTGCTTTGGCGGAAATTTGTTCTGCAGGTCCTTTTGCTGCTTGCTTGCGTCCCTAGTATGCAATTATGTGCTAGCAGTTATCTCACTTGCGTCTGGTGGTTTAAGCATGTTGTTGCTGATCATAGGGTGCAGTACGGCAGTGATCTGTGACATCTACTTGGAATAGTGCTATGCTGTCTGCATCGTCTTATGTGGCTTGTAAGCAGCCACAGTTGTACTGTGAGTTCTGTTTTGAACAAGTGTCCAGGCATATATGGCTATTGGGTTGCATGATTCTGTAACACAGGCAGGTATACATCCGGTAGCTCCTGTTGCCCTCACCCTTCTAGCTACTGCTCCAAGCATGCATGTCTGCAACTCCCAGCCAGTTAGCATTTCCCTAAGCTGCTACTTTGCCCTTTCTCTTCTGGCATTTGTAGGAGTGTGTCCTATGTGCCTGCAGCTTACTATGCCCATCTGGCTGCTGCCCGTGGCAAGCTGTACATTGAGGACAGTGATGATGCCTCCAGCTCCGCAGCCAGCACCACAGGCACAGGCCTCAGCAGCAGCAGCAGGATAGTGCTCAGATCAGTACATCCAGAGCTGCAGAAGAGGGGGATGTACTACGTGTGAAGGCTGCAGCCGAGGGCAGCGTCAGATGCCTGCACAAGGTGGTGCTCGAGATGGCAACTTTTGACTGCTGCCTGTAGTATAGCAGAACGCTGGGGATTTGGGCGGGAAGAATTGGGGGTATGCTCGAACGAAGTTGTGGGTAGACGTTAGGGGCCAACGGTACGTTTTTTGGGAAGGCGTGCTGGATGTGGCATGTATGAGGTGTAAGCGCATCCGTGGCTTTGTTCTGATCAGCTACCGTTTGGGTGGTTTGGTAAGTTCGGAGCAATGAACGAAGTATATCCGTTGTCAGGCAGTGCTACATGGGAAAACTCGCCATGCTATATCGCCTATATCGACTTCATCCGCGATGTGGTAAAGCAATCATGCCTCCCGCAACGAGCAGGTTCGGTCTATGCCCCAGTTTCAAACTGAGGTGCTGATTGTACATTTGTACCGGACGCCTGAGTGCGTCGGTTACGACCGCCTAGCGCGCCAACCCTGCCAAATCCTGACGGCCCAGCCTCTGGCACAGGGAACACAGAACCGCCACCGGTCGAAATCTCAAGGGGTCTGCTGCGTTCATCATCTTGCCATGAGGTCATTGGGTTTTTAGTGTCTACTCCTAAGATCGTTGTGGAGCTTTCATTACAGCAATGAGGCCCACGCACTTGGCGTTTGCTCTAGGCATCGGTATCATAGTGTTGCGGCTGGCAGTTGATGTGAAAGGCTATAACGACCCGTCACATGAGAATGGCAAAACTGTCACAGCTACGCATCAGACCCCTGACCAACTCTGCCTCGTCGCCAACTCAATTACGGGCTCTTCAGCACTCCCGGGTGAGTGATATAGCTTTATCCAACAAAAATATACGCTCTTACAGTAGTAGGGCCTCCACCTCATGCTTGACGCCCGTTCCCCCTTTTTCACATGTAGAGCTCCGAGTCCTGAACTTCGGCCTTGCCTGGGAAAAGTTTGAGTCCTGCCAAGAGGTCCGCAAGAAGATCTTCGTGTACTCCATATCTATATGCTTGCAGACATCCGCCACTGCGCATCCTAGGTGCGAAGCTCTGCCTCCACCTGAGGGCTTCAGTGTCAACTTTACCAGGGGGAGCGAATCTGTTCGATACCTCAGAGTTTTCAGCCTCGTAGACTCCGGATATGGGGCTCTTCTCGACGTCTCAAGCGTGTCTCCCACCATGCAACACATGCTTGCCCGTCATTTAGATGGCCAGATCATGGGCAATGTGTATTACAAGCTGACCATCTCTTACCTCTCCTCTTCCTATGCTCTTGACTGTAACTGTGGTGACTGCGTGGTCAGTCATATATTGTACACAGCTCACATGACCGTCATGGCCCCCCTACTGAACTTGAGCCCTCCACACCGCCAAGTGGTCACAGTGGAGAAGTGTGCGCAGGACACAAGACAGATCTATCCTGTCGTTGTTGGTCCTGACAACCCCTGGCGTGTCTCAATCGGTAGACCAGATCCTTTGGCAACAACATGCAAGAGGGATGTGATCAGGCCCTTTGTCCATCCCCAAGCGCCTGTGTACGAGCGTACCAGTGTGTATTTGTTGGAAGCTACGTTTACCACAGCATCTGTTGCAGCAACGAGTGATATGCTGCGTGACGAGCCTTCCTTACTAACCAATGGCTGCAGCATGCATAATGGTCTGCATCTCCTTCAAAATGGGGAGGATGATTGGCTGTTTCTGCAACACAATGGTACCAGTACTCAGCCCCCGCAAGACAGTGGTACTGGTACTGAGCCTCTGCAAGACATGTGTGCCTTTACTCAGCCCCTGTATGACATTGGTACCAGTCCTCAGCCCCTGCAAGACATTGGTACCGGTCCTCAGCCCCTGTATGACGTTGGTACCGGTCCTCAGCCCCTTTATGACATTGGTACCGGTACTGAGCCCCTTTATGGCATTGGTGCCGGTCCTCAGCCCCTGTATGACATTGGTGCCTTTACTCAGTCCCTGTATGACACTGCTACCGGTACTCAGCCCCTCTATGAACGGAACATCGTACCCCATAAAGTAGTTAGCACTGCATCTTCAGCTGCACTGCTGTTACAGCACTACATCAGCGCTGTTATCAGCTTATGGCCCAAGCAGCTTCGGATGTTTAGAAGTTCCTGGGAGCAGAGGAACAGGCCAAGTGGTGTAGGTGGTACTGCCTTGTGTTTCCCCTGGCAGAGCATGCTAAGCAGCAGCTATGGGTCACTCTGCTTAGTAACAGAAGCACCTCATCTTCAAGTTTGTGACAATCCATTGCGATGTTGTGTGCCTTGGTATCTGTTGCTAGGAGAGCCCTACTCGTGCTCAGTGTGGGACCCTCTCAATATGCAGAGCACTATCACATTGCCTTGGATGCCCCTACTCACACATGTGCATGCATGTTATGTCTGGGAAGCTCCTAGCATATGTGATGCGGCTTTGACAATTTGTCTGCCATGGCAGCGGTTGGTAAGGTATCTTGCTGTCTGCCCATCAAGCGTGAGGCCCAGGAAGCATGTCATGCACGCACCTAGCCTGTGGCAAAAGCTTTCATATGTGGCAGCATCTATAGGGCAGGTTGGGCACAGCTTGCTGCATGGTAGTAGGTCTGCGTGGCTACTGTTGCATGCTGTAGCTACTGGTGCTATGAAAAGTGCCTTAGTGTTCCTGGGCGATGTGGCTTCAGTGCTTTCCCCTTGGCATTTGTGGGGATGCTGCATGCAGTTATCACGTTCTGTGGGGCGCTTTTTGGTCTCAGAGCAGTGCTTTTGGGTGGTTGTGTGGCTGTTAATGTTAGATGCAATGGCAAGGTGTGCTGTTCCTGCAGTGTTGGCAGGCAGAGGTTGGCGGAAATGGTTGAGAAAAGTGCGCTCTGCTTGCAAGTGGTATGTTGGCTTCACTAACCAGCTTTCTCTACCCTTCAGAAATTGGGCCCAAGCAGCATTACACCAGGCTGTGCATGCTTCCAGGCAGGTATGCATTTATGTCCGCACAGCACTTTCCTTGCCCCAAATCTTACCAGGGTTGATAGCTGTGGCAAGCAAGCGGGTTGAAGCGCTGATCCCCAGCCAGGCAGCAGTTGCAGCAGCAGGCCCTCAGCTCGCTGATTACGTCAGCAAGGGGCTGATTGCAGTGGTGCAGACCCAGTGTGATGATGAATGGCAAGTCCCCTTTTATCAGGAATTTGCCGGAGCAGCCCTTGCCACATTTGGCGTTGGGGACCGCTTGTTATTGCACCCCACCGGTTGCTGGTGTGCCTGCCTGAACCTGGGAATGGTCTTGTTTTTAGGCACTGGGTGGAGGTTGGGATTGAGCGTCGCCTTGATCTTGTTATTTCATGCTTCAGCATTAGTGGGGCTCCAATCGTTTCTGTGGGGGGCTTTTGCCAGGGTGCCATTGTCCATCCTTCTTGCGGTGCAGTCCTGCAATCTGCTTTGGCCTTTCGTGTGTATGATGCAGTATATGTATCATTGGGAGTGGGCTGCTTTTCTGGGCGCATGGTGTGTCTTGCATATAATGGCAGGCATTACTCTTAGGCAGTTCATAAGTCGTTACACCTCGGGTTACGGGCTGCATGTGCTGGATCACTTCAATAAGGTAGCAGCAGCAGCTGGTACATGGCTTGGCAAGTTTCTGGCATCATGGCGGTTTCTGGATCAGGTCCTTTGTGTGGATGCATTCTATATCAGTGCCACCTTCTGCATGGCATTGCTTGGTGTGCTGTCTCCTGTGTTTTCTCATAGTCAGATCATGTGTGTGAGCATACTGCTGATGGTGCCAAAGGGGCCCCTGGTACCACACAAGCATTACATGCTGTTTAGTGTCACCCTGTTCCAGCTTTGTAGCCAAGTGCAGCCATCATGGTTTGCAGCTCTCCCGTGTCTATGCTACCTGCTGCTGCATGTTGTGCCAGACCCTCCCTTAAGCCTAGTGCCCGTTTGCTTATGCATTGCCTTGGCACCTTATGTAACCGTCGCAGCTGTGATTTTATGGCACCTGGGGCTTAAAGTGTACTGGCACATTGTGTGCACGCTCGTTGATGTGTACATGGCCCAGGATTGCTGCTCTACTGCTAAACCCTTGTCAAGGCTCACAAAGTACAAAACTGAGGCAGAAACCCCAAGGCTGGAAGCAGAAAAAGTGGAGCTAGTTGCATCAGAGGCGGAGGATCCTGCAGCAAGGTTGACAGAAGCTTCCACATCTGCCGGTCAGAGCGCCAAACACTCTGGAGACGCTGGAGCAGGGTCAGATGCTGGAGCTGCTGCTGCTCTGGAGTCAACAAAGGACAGTGCCAGTGCTGCCAAGGGACAGCAGCAGCAGCAGCAGGGGAGGGTGGGAGCATCAGAGGCAGCCAAGGTTTCAGTTGCAGCTGCTTCTGGATTGCAGAGCAAGGCCTCCACGAACCCCAGCAGCAGCATCAGCAAGGCAGCTGGCAACATGTCAAGCTCTGCTGCATCCTTTCCAGGCAAGATCCGCAGCAGCATCAGCACCACCAGCAGCAACATTGTTATGTCTGCTGCAAGGGGGGTACGTGCTGTAGCAGATCTTGCGCAAGCCCATGTCAGCAGGATCTGGAGCAGCAGCTGGAGAGGTAAATGTGCGCATGTCAATGCAAGCGGTAGTGCCAGCACCGCCAAGGGACAGCAGCAGCAGCAGCAGGGAAAGCCTCGCCATCATCAGCAGCAGCAGCAGCAGGGAAGGCTGGGAGCATCAGGGGCAGCCAAGGGTTCAGGTTCTGCTGCTTTTAGGTTGCGGGCGAAGCCTTCCACGAGCCCCAGCAGCAGCAGCAGCAAGACGGAAGCTAGCACCTCTCAGCGTCTGTATAAACAGATCAGCAGCAGCATCAGCACCACCAGCAGCAACATTTTTTGGTCTGCTGCAAGGGGGGTATCTGCTGTAGCAGATGATATGTGTGCCAGGGGCAGCAGTATTTGGAGCAGTCTCAGCTGGAGGGACAACAGTGCTCAAACCAGTGCAAATGCCACTCCAGCTGCTGCTCCTGCTGCTCCTGCTGCTCCAGCTGCTGCTGCTGCTGCTAGTCATTTCAAAGAAAGCACCAAGGGCCCGATCAGAAGCAGCAGAAACAGAAGCAGCAGCAGTACCAGCAGCGACAGAGGGAGCAAGAACACCAGCATCAGCAACATTGGAAAAGTTATTGACAGCAGCGGTAATGCAAGCTCTTCCCCTGCTCCTCCTCCTCTTCCTCCACGACAAGACAGCAAAGCCACCAGCAGCAGGATCAGCATGGTGAAGGTTGCCAGGCCCACAGCAGCAGCTGCTTATTCTGCAACTCCTGCCCCCAGTGATAGCCTCAGGCCTGCAGCAGCTCCCACTGGCCCTGTCAAAGCAGCAGCTAAAATCCCAAGCCAGCCCCACAGCAGTACCTCGTCTCAGCAGCCCCTGAGGCTAGTGGCTGATGCTGTAGTGGGAGGCCAAAGCAATACAGGCAGCACAACAGCAGTAGCAGCAGATGGCTTAGGGTCTAGCCAGGCCCCTCGGGGACTTGCGCCTCTTGTTCCAGCAAGACGAGGTTCTAGTCAGTGTAAGGCTCAAGCAGCTGCGATGAAACCGGGGGTAACAGGGCCTGGTCATGATGCTACAGCCTTGCCTGCTGCTGCTGCTGCTGCTGCTCTTCCTGGTGTTTCTGCTACATCAGGCAGTCAGCGCTCAGCTGTTGCTGCTGTTGCTAACGGGTTTGGTACGTCATCTACTACCACTCCAATGCCAAAGGCCACTGGTGTTTTCAGCTATGCAAGTCTCGCAGCAGGGCGGAAGAAGGCAGGGCAAGGTGCAGCTGCTGACACCCCAGTGAGGATGCCTGCTGCAGCAGCAACAGCATCACAAGCAAACACCATCACGAGCAGCAGCAGCAGCAGCACTAATGCTGGGGGCAACAGGACCAGCAGTGAAGCACCTCCTGTGGTGAGCAACAGCTATATGATCAGTAGCAGCAGCCTAGGGCTTAGCATCAACACCACTGCTGCCAGCAGTACCCTCCCGAGTCCTGCTAGCTGCAGCACAGCCACAACTCCCAGGTACAGCCTTAGCAGCCCCGCCACCAGCAGCACCACCAGCATGTTGGAGCAGCAGAGCAGCTCCTGGCCCGAAACCGCTTCCTCCTCCTCCTCCCCAACAACAGTGCCTCACACTATGTGGAGCTTACTAGATCAAGTGCGGGCAGAGGCTAATAAGAACCATATCCAGCAGCAGAGCAAGCAGCAGCAGCAGCAGCAGGTCGTTGAGGGTGGGGAGCCGAGTGAAGCAGCTCTAGGAACAGATGCTGCAGTGGTTGCTGTCACAGGCAGGAGAGGTAGGGGGCGTAAGAGGGTGGGTCCCATTTGTATGGTATGCGAGATTGCTGCTAGCAATGTGTTGCTGCGGCCTTGCAACCACCTTGTGTTATGTGCGGGGTGCAGTGAGATTGCGGAGACTTCGGGGTCAGATTGCCCCTTCTGCAGGACTGCAGTGAGGGAATACTTGAAGGTGCATCGGAGCTGAGGGAGGAGTGCGGGGTGGGTGGGTGGTCGGGTGTTGGTGGTACATGCCTGGTATAGAGTCATATGCGTGTTGGTGTTCCTTTTGGAATGGGAGATTCGTCATGCGGCAATCATTAGAGAACATGGGATCATGACTGGCCGTATGATGGGTGCTTGTTCAACAAAGTAATGGTGTCAAGGGTTGGTAAAGGCACCTGCAACCACAACGCACCAAGAAACCTCCACTCCCTCTTTATTGGAGAGCTGTGGTATCTTTTGAACGTCTGAATGCCAGTCTTTGAAACTACAGCTGTGGTTGCCACATGGAGGATTGCTAGGCATGCTCTCATTAGGGTTGCCGGTGTGTTTGGTTGTTTCGACCTAGCTGCCTTGGTGCAGCCACACCTTAGGTTTTTGTTTGTTTGTTTGTTTGTTAGGGCGCGTGCTGCATGCACTGGGCTTTAAATAGCCCTGCCAGTATATGGATGTTGAGCCAGCAAACTAAGCGTCAGCCTGAAGCATTGCATAATTTGGGAGCTTTCAAATGGAACTTTGCAGCATGATGCCCTTCCGCTTGCTTCTTACAGCAACTCATGGTCCAGTTGAAAAGAGGATTATTATTGCTGTCATCGGAAAAGCATGACATTGCTTTGGGCTGCTTTTTTCTATGTAGTGCTGCTGGTACGGTACAGCAGGGAGGACATAAGCAGATCAGGTTTTGCTGGTGCCACTGGGTGATGATGAGATGTAGAGTGTGTGATGTGTGGCATGCTGACAGCAGAGCAACTGCGATGCAAATCATATGCATGTAGCTAATCATGTACTTGCTGTTGTTGCTGTCACAGTCCGGTGGTCGAGTGGCCATTGTGGCTTGAACGTTGTGACCACTGCCATTCACACTATCAGCTCTTGAACTTAGTCACCATGTATTGGACTGGAGGTTGGGCTGAGAAAATCAAACATGGGTATGTTCCCCTTGAGCTTGCTTGAACCTTGAGAGCTCTTTCCTGTTTAGCAGCTGATTCATGTGATGGATGCGCCGGGTGGGAGAAGGGCTGAGTGCTATATTGTTAGGTGGAGCAGTGGTTGTGTGCTTACAGATTGCTGCCTTGCCAGCACTGGTAGAAGCAGACACATTCACGGATACATAGAGAGAGAATGAAATCATGCCATTGATTCTGTAGGAGCTTTCTTTACGCGCAATTCTGCAAGACTCTCTTGCTGCATTTTACACAAGTGCGTTGGGTGGAAAGCTCTGCAGACTCTCTTGCTGCTTGCTTGTCTGCATCCCTAACATGCAATCGGCGCACAGGACCAAGTGGTGTAGGTGGTACTGCCTTGTGTTTCCTTTGGCAGAGCATGCTAAGCAGCAGCTCCGTGCCATCATGCTCGCTAACAGAAGCCCCTCATGTTGGAGCCTGTGATGATCCACTGCAATGTTGTGTGCCTTGTTATATGCTTCTAGGAGAGCCCTACTCATGCCCTCTGTGGGACCCTCTCAATAAGCAGAGCACCCTCAATCCTGTCTCATTGCCTTGGGTGCCTCTATTTACACATGTGCATGTATGTTATCGCTGGGAAGCACCTAGCCTACGTGATGTTGCTTTAACAGTATCCCGCCATGGCAGCATTTGGTAATGTATCTTGCTGTCTGTCCATCAAGCGTGAGGCCCAGGAAGCATGTCATGCACGCACCTAGCCTGTGGAAAAAGCTTCATATTTGGCAGCACCAATAGGGCAGGTTGGGCACAGCTTGGTCCATGGTAGCAAGTCATTGTGGGGGATGATGCGTGCCGTAGCTAATGGTGCTATGAAAAGTGCCGTAGTGTTTTTAGGCGATGTGGCTTCATTGCTTTCTCCTGGGCATGTGTGGGGATGCTGCATGCAGTTGTCATGTATATTGGGACGCTTCATGGTCTCGAGGCAGTGCTTTTGGGCGGTGGTGTGGTTGTTAGTGTTAGATGCAATGGCAAGGTATTTTATCCCTGGGTTGTTGGCAGGCAGAGGTTGGAGGAAATGGTTGAGGAAAATGCGCTCTGCTTGCACGTAGTATGTTGGCCTCACTAATCAGCTTCTTCATCCTTTTAGAAGTGGGGCTCAGGTAGTATACCATGAGGCTCTGAATGCTTTCAAGCAGCTATGCATGTATGTTCGCATACCAATTTCCTTGCCCCACATTTGCACAGGCTATGTTTCAGCCCTGATCCCCAGCCAGGCAGCAGTTGCAGCAGCACGCCTTCACATCAATGGTTATGTCAGCAAGGCTCTGATTGTGGTGGTGCAAACCCACCGTGTATATAGGTTCCAGCAGCACCCTTATCAGAAAGGTGCCGGAGCAGCTGCCCTAGTGTCGTGTGTTTTGGACTACTTGTTTCTGCAGCAAGTGTACTGGTCTACCTGCCTGAAGCTGGGAGTAATCTGCTTTTTGGGGAGTGGGCATAGATTGGGGCTGAGCACTGCCTTACTCCTGTTATCACATGCTTCAGTGTCAGGGCTGCTGTTGCCTGCTGCGTCCGGGGCTGTCGGCCGGCTGTCCCTGTCCTTCCTTCTGGCGGTGCAATCGCGCAATGTGCTTTGGCCGGTGGTTTGTATGATCCATTCTATGTTTCCATGCAATTGGGCGGCTTTCATGGCTTTCACGGGTGCATGGGGTGTCTTGCAAGTGATGGCAGGCGTTACTCTTAGACAGCTGGTAGATCAATGCACCTTTGATCACCTGCAGGGCCGTTCAGATAAGGTAGCAGCAGCAGCCGGTGCATGGGTTGGTAAGGTTTTTGCGTCATGGCGGCCTCTGCATAAGGTTCTTTGCATGGATCGGTTCTATATCAGTGCCACCTTCTGCATGGGGTTGCTTTCTGTGCTGTCTCCTGTGCTTTCACAGTGTCAGATCATGTGTGTGAGCATACTGCTGATGGTGCCAACAGGGGTGCTGGTGCCACGCAAGGATCATGTGCTGTCTGCTTTATTCTTGTATCAACTTTGTGGCCGAATGCAGCCGTCATGGTTTGCAGCGCTTCCTTATCTCTGCTGCCTGCTGCTGCATGTGGTGCAAGACCCTCCTTTGAGCCTGGTGCCTGTTTGCTTATGCTTTGCCTTGGCACCTTCTGTCACCATGGCAGCTGTGATTACATGCCGCCTGGGGCGTAATGTGTACTGGCACATGTTGTGCACGCTGTTTGATGTATACACGCCGGAGGACTGCTGCTCACCTGCAGCCTTGTCAGTGCTTGCAAACTACTATCACGAGGCTGCATCTGCAAACCTGGCAGCACAAAGAGCGGAGGGAGCTGCAGAAAAAGCGGAGTTATATGCAGTAGATGCAGCAATAGCTGCAGCAAGGTTGGCAAGATCTTCCACATCCACCATTCAAAGCACCAAGCAGTCTGGAGAGGCTGGAGCAGCAGGGTCAGATACCAGTGCCAGCAGTGCCACAGCACAGCAGCTGGGAGGGCTTCAGCCTCAGCAACAGCAACAGGGGAGGGTGGGACCAGCAGGGGCAGCCAAGAGTTCAGTTTCTGCTGCTTTCGGATTGCGGAGTAAGGCCTCCATGAACCCCAGCAGCATCAGCAAGGCAGCTGGTAACATGTCAAGGTGTGCTGCATCCTTTGCAGGCCAGATCAGCCGCAGCATCAGCACCACCAGCAGCAACATTGCTGGGTCTGCTGCAAGAGGGATACGTGCTGGAGCAGATCTTGTGCATGCCCAGGGCAGCAGGATCTGGAGCAGCAGCTGGAGAGATGAAAGTGCACATGTGAATGCAAGCACCGCCATGGGACAGCAGCAACAGCAGCAGGGGAAGCCTTATCTTCATCGGAAGCACCAGCAGCAGGAAAAGCCTCATGAGCAGCAGCGGGGAAGGGTGGGAGCATCAGGGGCAGCCAAGGTTTCAGGTTCTGCTGCTTTTAGGTTGCGGGACAAGCCTTCCACGAACCCCAGCAGCAGCAGCAGCAGCAGCAGCACGACGGAAGCTGCCAATACCCCTCATACACAGATCAGCAGCAGCATCAGCATCGCCAGCAGCAACATTGGTGGGTCTGCTGCAAGGGGGGTACGTGCAGTATTAAATGTTATGCGTGCCAAGGGCAGCACTATCTGGAGCAGTCTCAGGGACACCAATGCACAGACCAGTGCAAACGCCACTCCACCTGCTGCTGCTAGTCATTCCAGAAATAGCAGCAAGGGCCCCAGCAGAAATAGAAGCTGCAGCAGTACCAGCAGCAATAGAGGGAGCAAGAACACCAGCAGCAGCAATGTTGGAAACGGTATCAACAGCAGGAGCAGTGCAAGCTCTTCTCCTGCTCCTCCTCCTCCTCTTCCTCCTCCTCCTCCTGTTCCACGACAAGACAGCAAGGCCACCACCAGCAGCAGCATCAGCAGCATGATGAAGGTCCCCAGGCCTACAGCGGCTACTGCTGCAACTGTAGCTACAACCAGTAACAACCCCAAGCCTGCACCAGCTCGAACTGGCCCTGTTAAAGCAGCAGCTAAACCCTCAAGCAAACCCCACAGCAGTTCCTCTTCTCAGCAGCCCCTAAAGCTATGTGGTGGTGCTGCAATGGGAGGCCGGGGCAATATAGGCAGCACAACAGCAGCAGCATCAGGTGGCTTAGGGTCTAGGGAGGCCCATCTGGGAGTTGCACCATCTCTTCCAGCAAGACGAGGTAGCCATCAGTGCAAGGTTCCAGCAGCAAGCTTAGCTGGAGAAATAGGATCCAGTCGAGGTTCTACGACCTTGCCTGCTGCTGCTGCTGTTCTTGCTGGAGTTTCTGCTATGCTGAGCAGTAATGCAGACAGCAGGGAGGCAGGCAGTACAGCAGCAGCAGCAGGCGGATTGGGTTCGAGGCAGGCTCCTCTGGGACTTGCCTCACTGGTCCCAGCAAAACAAAGTGGTAGCCACCGTAAGGCTCAGGCAGCCAGCATACTAGCTGGGGTAACAGGGCTCGGTCGAGGTGCTACAGACTTGCCTGCTGCTGCTGCTGCTGCTGCTGCTGTTTCGGGGATTCCTGCTACATCCCGCGGTAAGCCCTCAGCTGTTGCTGCTGCTGCTGCTAGAGGGCTAGGCACGTCATCTACTACCACCCCAGCGCCAAAGGCCCCTGGTGCTTTGAGCTATGCGAGTATTGCAGGAGCAGCAGCAGCAGCAGGGCGGAAAATTGGAGTGCAAGGTGCAGCTGCTGACACCATGAGAATGCCTGCAGTGGCAGCAGCAGCAGCACAAGCAGACACTCCACCATCACCGCCAGCAGCAGCAAAAACACTAGCGTTGCCGGTAACAATGGGGCTGCTGTGCTGAGCAGCAATATGGCCAGTAGCAGCAACCTAAGGCTCAGCATCAACACCACTGCCGCCAGCAGCACCCTCCCCAGTACCGCTAGCTGCAGCACAGCCACCACTCCCAGGTACAGCCTCAGCAGCCCCGCCACCAGCAGCACCACCAGCATGTTGGAGCCACAGAGCAGCTCTTGGCCCGCAACACCCTCCTCCTCGTCCTCACCAACAACAGTGCCTCACACTATGTGGAGCTTATTAGATCAAGTGCAGGCAGAGGCTAATAAGAACCATAACCAACAGCAGAACACGAAGCAGCAGCAGGTCTTTGAGGGTGGGGAACCGAGTGAAGCAGCTCTTGGAACAGATGCTGGAGTGGGTGCTGTCACAGGCAGGAGAGGTAGGGGGCGTAAGAGGGTGGGTCCCAACTGTATGGTGTGCAAGGTTGCTGCTAGCAATGTGCTGCTACGCCCTTGCAACCACCTTGTGCTATGTGCGGGGTGCAGTGAGATTGCAGAGACTTCGGGTTCAGATTGCCCCTGGTGCCTGACTGCAGTTAGGGAATACTTGTTGGTGCATAGGAGCTGAGGGGGGAGTGCGGGGTGGATGGGTGGGTGTCTTTTGGTGGTAGATGCCTGGCATGGAGTCTGGGGTGGGTGGGTGGGGAGATGTGTGGGTGTTGTTGATGCATGCCTGGCATGGACTGTGGGGTGGGTCAGTGGGTGGGTGGGAAGATGTGTGGATGTTGGCGGTACATGCCATGCATGGAGAAAAATGTGTGTTGGCATTCCTTTGGAAATGGGCTTTGTCATGCCTCAATTACAAGAGAACATGGATTCCTGACTGGCCGGTGATCGGTGCTTGTCCATCAAAGTAATGATGTCAAGGGTTGGTAAAGGCACCTGCTTTTAATCAGTGTATTGGTACCCAGAAGCCTCAAGACATTTGGTTCAGCTTTGTTGGAGGGCTGTGATATCTTTTGAATGTCTGGATGCCAGTCTATAAGTAAGACTACAGCTGTGGCGGCCACATGGAGGGTTGCTAGGTTATTCCACTGCCATGGCACACTATCAGCGCTTGAAGTTATTAGTCATCAGAGATTCGACTTGAGGTTGGGCTGGATACTGTTCAGCAGCTGATTCATGAGATGGATGCATAGGCTGGGAGAAGCCTGGGGGATTGGTGTACTGTAAAGGGAAGAGGACTATAAGGGGTTGATGACTACTATGCTAGGCAGCTACCGATGTATTATGGTACTTT
This sequence comes from Pseudopediastrum boryanum, assembly GCA_963556185.1. Lineage (NCBI taxonomy): Eukaryota > Viridiplantae > Chlorophyta > Chlorophyceae > Sphaeropleales > Hydrodictyaceae > Pseudopediastrum > Pseudopediastrum boryanum. Next base: position 9,742,932 of record OY744498.1, read on the forward strand.
ACAGAGTGGCATGCAGTGCATAGGCGGCAGGCAAACTGCAAGGACCAGGCCTTGTCTGGCACGCATGCACTGCGAGTACAGTTTTTTGAGTCTTATCTCGCGCGTGCTCATCGCACTGAGCGCGTCAGGTACCGTACCGTAGTTATCGGATAACTGCTGCGACCGACATGTGCGTGGTCACTAGCATGTCACGGCAGTTATCAGTGCCTGGCGCGCTCAGCGTGATTAGCACGTGCGGGATAGAACTCAAAAAACGTATACTCGTTATCAGAGTGCGCTTTGACAGACACCGTCAGGTTGCACCAGCTGCTCGGGTTGCATCAGACATCGGCACGGTCAGATGAGACGGGAAAAGGGAGTGGGGCCTCAGCTACTGTTGCCGCCTACCTCCTTATGAACACATCCTGTTGGAAATTTATGGGCATGGTGAATACAATCAACAACTCTCTAGTCTGATTGCTGCCTTCCGGTTCACGCTTCATTCACAAGTGTCGCGAGGGGCATGGTCGCCGGAATCTTCACGGGTCCCGCCTAACAGGTGATCGCACGATATCAAGGTGCTAGTTCAAGTAACAGTAGCGTAACCGAGTTAGCAGTAGAGTAACAGCGAACACACCGACTCAGTCCAATCAGCAACTGATGGCTGGCAAAATGTGCGAATGTGCGGTCGCAAGCAGAGCCCATACTCAATCCGTCATGGGGCAGTTAGATATGCCAAAATTTGGGCCTAACAACTCATTACAAATACAGCTTCCCATCGAACCAAAATCACCGTCTCGGAACTCTCGACCTGCAGGCATACATTCTTCTTCGGGCGACCACGGTTCTAACACTCTGTGACCTGCTAGGGCAATCAATATCCACTGTAGTAAGCCCAAATTTGTTACATGGAATCAACGCCGAACACTGTACATCTCTCTGGATCTTCCATACATAACTGCCAATAACTGCCAATTAGACTGGCTCAATTCCATCCCACTAACTCAAGACCTGAATGCACACATCAGCAGTACAGCAGTACATACTGAGTGGATGTTGATTCCCCTCCTCACAACAGCCACGAAAAAGGGTACTGCTAATCAAGACTACACAACACATCACTAGATTGTTCAACCAACACCAAAAGAGACTGCTGGCCTAACAACATACTTCAGTGGGGAACACGGCTGATACAAGATGGCAACACTATAAAGTAACTAGGCTTTTGCATGCTTCACCACAAAATTAAACTACGGAGAACAAAGGCCACCACCAGGGACATTATCAGAATGGTAGGCGCTGTTGGTGCCAATATACCAATGCAGGCCGCATCCGCAGGCTGCGCCAAGGCTAAGCCCTAGGCACTTGAGGCTTAGGCTGGAGTGCCACAGCCGAACATGCACCGCATGCAGCACACACTGTCCGGCATACTACACCACTTATAAGTGCCAGCCGAATCTCTCCCAGGAAGCTGCCTGGCACATCCCATCAGCAGCCATCTTGCCCTTTACTTCCCCATCCTCAATGTTTCCCACCCTGACCTCTTGCGCTGCAACTCAACAACACCCAAACATGTATACTGCTTACTTCACCTGCCTATGGTCATAACACACTTCTCCTGGACCTGGCATCTAGTTTCCTGATCATGTTTTACTGGACATTTGACTGCTGCAAGGTACACACCCCCATCAGGTGCTCCAGCCAAAATCAAAACTGCGTGTCTTGCATACCACGTTCCCACGTCTCTGATAGGAGGTAATATTTGATATCATACACAATGGGCCCCCTGCAATGGCGCTCAGATAAACCGACCCAAGGCGACCACCTGCTTCGGGTGGATCTGCCCCACATCTTTCCGTTCATTTCCGTCTCATATTAGCACAACTCCAAGCGTAGAACATCTTCTTTGCGTACTCGTTGTCAATGTCCAGCAGTGTGACTGCCCTGTCCCCACTGGATCCACTGGACATGCTGGTGGTGTCATCATCCTTCTGCATCCACGGAACGCTGCCAAGTGGGCGTAGTAGGCAGCAGGAACATAGGACACACTCCTGCAGAGAGACGAAGTACGCAGAAACCATACGGTTAAGTAGAGAGTACCTGCACTTTCTGGCTCGCTTGCTCGACAAATTAAACATGGATATGCAGGAAAAGACCCAAAGTGCTGCCAGGTTACACAATGCTGCATCAAGACAGGCAATGCTTCACTCACTTCAGCCAGTTCATGCATAATTGGAACTGTATTCTTCGCAAAAGCAGCCACCGTACCAAGAGGTATGCCATGCAGACACTCAAGGGTATTGCTGTGCTTTCCTCAGCAGAAAGCCCCAACTGTTGGCAATGCATAGCCTAACACGGTTCTGGAACCATTCCTAAGGATATTGCACAGGCTGTACAGATGCAGAAAGCCTTAGCATTACACGAAGTTGCCACGAGCATCCCCTCAGCAGCTTCCACATGACCGATACCTTCCCTTCCTAGTGGCCACCTAATCTGTCAATCTTTACTATTACCCATTCTCCCTCCCCTGCCTACTCCCCCCGCCCTCACCTAGTACACCTGCAGTACAGGAAGCACTGCCAATACGTGAAGAGCTGCAGTCCATCCGCTGTGAAGCCATTCTCATCCACCAGCACATGGTAGTGACTGGGCTTGTTGTGACCCTGCAGCCCAGCATGACTGTTGAGGAAGAAGTCAAACTGATTGGGATGGCAGATGCCACAGTACTATTCAGGCAGTTTCCAGCCATGTCCCCTCTCCCTCCCCGCAGGGAACAGGCGGGTGGTGTGCCTCTTCTGCACCACCACTCAGCAAGCAGCCTTGTTAAACCAGGTGCTCAGCAGCCTTGTTAAACCAGTGGTGCAGGTTGGACAGAGTATCCACCACTGAGTAGGGCACTGAAAGTAGGATAGTAGGGTAGCCGTAGCCACCCTCCAGCTCAAAGCAGGCCTGCAGGCAGGAGCAACAGTAGAAACACTTTGGTACAATTGTTTGCTATAATAGCATCACTTCAGCATCCCAAGATCTCCAGCAATTCCGGTAGCATACAGGTTTGAGGGAGCGCAGCAGCAGAATTTTCAAAACATCGTATGGGCGCATCTAGGTGCTTTGCTACCCAATCCTGGCAACGTGGAGCCCCCACATGATACTTTCAATCGTCCAGCACTGCCCATCTTGCATCGATCCATCTAGTCATAGAGCAGACTAACTGTTCAGCATATTTGATAGGCAGGATACAACTACAATTAGTTGTATTCTGTTTACGTATGCTCTTTGTGACAGCTTGAGGTGCGGGGCCTATGGCACTTATTGCTATGGCATATCATGAAATGTAATAATAATACATATCCCAAAATACTGATAGCCCTTTTCTTGCACCTAAGGCTTTCTATTAATTCCGGATTAGTTGCCGAAGAGCTGCCTGGCCTTGGTGCAGCAATAATTTCAGGAACTAGCCGCTAGTTCCTGTCGCTGCTGCACCACGGGCAGGCAGCTCAAAGCTCTTGCAGGGGTACCTCTCCGCCTGCAATGAAACTTTCATGTGGCTTTCTCTGCACTACTATACCACCAAGATGTACAGTTGCTTGGAATTGGTTGAGTCAATGCACATTTTTATAGTACAGCAGTGCAGACTGGACCAAACAATACTCTACAAGTTACAGGAAGGTCTTACTAGATTGACAGTCTGCTATGGGTTCTTAACACAGAGGCACCACTGTGAGCACACCCTACGATTGGATGGCTTACTCTCCTACACGTTGCTTACGCCACCTGCAAGAAGCTGTTTATCTGCCAAGTCAAGAGTCATGGTCAAGAAAAGGACACAGACACAGCCAGCAACCCTACATACCCCCTTTGGACCCATTGTAGTAAGCCCAAACGTGTTGCATTGAATCAACGCCAAACACGACAGATCTCTCTGGATCTTCCATACATAAGTGCCAATTAACTGGCTCAATTCCATCACACACAATTCTCAAGACCTAGATGCACACGTCAGCAGTACAACAGTACATACTGAGTCGATGTTGACTGTATCAGAGCTGCAAGCTCCACATACAGCTCTTAGCTGTAGCTACCTTCCCCCCCTCACAAAAAGGCAACAGCCACGAAAAGGGTACTGCTAATCAAGACTACACAACACACGTCTAGATTGTTCAACCAACACCAAAAGACTGCTGGCCTAACAACATACTTCAGCGGGGAACACGGCTGATACATGATGGCAACACTGAAAACTAGGCTTTTGCATGCTACACCACAAAACTAAATCTAAAAAATCAGATAGCAAAGGCCACCCCCACGGACATTATCGAAGTGATTGTCCCTGCTGAGGTCAGATAACTGCTGCATAGCATAGTAAATGCGGTATCGAGATACACACAGCAACACAAGCACTCAAAGCTCATAATATACCAAAGCCCCAGAACCCTACTACCTTAGCAAGGAAGGCTCAACACAAACGCCAACAGCCCCAAATCCCGCTGCATAAGCAGGATAGGCTAGTTATGTTTCTTCTATTAAGCACATTAGATGTGTGGCAACTCGGCCAAACACACATGTGCAACAGCTAATGTAAATCACATGCTAGTAACTGCCAACAGGGGGTCCCACCTTGCAGCCGCAAGGAGACCATGCTAAAAGGTCTATCATGTCCACGCCTGATGCTGTGCTGCAACTCTGGCAAGGCACACAAGCGGATACTCTCACTTTTCATCTTCTATACAGACGTGGTGCTTCTGGCAGGTCACATGCCTGTTAAACCAGAGCCGGCCTTCTCATGCACCTTCTGCTAAACCTGCAAGAGCTGGTCATGCGAACGGGCCAACAACCGAGACCATGCTGCCTTACGAGGGAACACATCTCCATCAACTAGACTAGTGCTAAACATCTGGGATACCTCAGCCCTGTACAAGTATCCATCCACTGCTCCCCCGAACAGGCACCATAGGTATACCTTATATGCACTATAGCATATGTTGCCAGATAACACTAGGTTCTCCTTGGCTTCTGCAGACCACTCGATAACCGCACTCTCACTTTTCCAGTTGGATGGCACATAGGAAGGCATGTTGGGGGCTACAGGGTACTCAGCCTGCATAGCCCAGCCATATTTTTGCAAATAGTCGATGGTCACACGTTGCAGGCCTGGGTCACTGATGCAGTCTTGAACCCGCTGTACCACCTGGTTAACAGCACGGTAAGGATTCCATGGTGGCTCCTGCACTGCGCTCACTGCTACTGCTGTTGTATTCTCTTCAACTTGCTGACTGCTGGGGAGCTGAGAATGTGGTGTCTCGACTCCACTGCTGCTGCTCCGGCTCTCATTGTTGTTAATCCTCTGCAGGCTCCGGCATCTGCTCTGCAAGCTGATGCTGTGCAGGCTCCGGGCTGCTGCTATTGAGCTGAGGAGAAGAAGAAGAAGAAGAAGAGCTATGCCAGGCTAGTTGAGTAACTGAGGCTGAGGCGGAGCCTCTGCCAGAGTCCCAGCCTGCGTAAGTTAAGGGAGAGGCAACTGAGGTCAGGAGACCTAGAGAACTACGTGCATACGTGAGAGTGTAGAACTGATCCTAGTTGATCCTAGCTGACTCCCGTTGTGAAAACACAAGTGTTGCGTGTCGGCATATATGGCACTTCTCAAACGGATTGGCTGAGGGATCTGCTCCCCTGCTAAAGCCCCAAAGAAGCCTAACCAACACCCCCCTCCTGCCCACAAAACCCCACTTGCCATCCGCACCTGCTGGTCATATGACCTGCATTTATTAGCCCCTGCTAAGGCCCAGCCAACAAAGCCTAAGCCACCCCTCCACCCCCTGCCTACATACAAAACCCACTAAATGTTTTACTCACCGGTCAACACATGAGCGCCGTGTGTGCGGGAATGGTTGGGGGAGTTACATCCCCAGCCTAGTAGTTGCTTGGGGATGGCATGATTGCAGGCCATTACCTCAAAGAGGCCGGGTTAACACTCACTCAATGGGGTTCCATCGAACACTGCGTCCAATCTGGGAAAGGAACGACCCGCATGTGCATTAGCACGCTCGGGGCCTTACTCAATATATGGGGCGAGTGCCGCCCACTTGGTAACACGACCAAATGATAATGGTGATACACAACTCCACCCAACAACTCTTTAGTATTACATTTATACATCAAACTGGACTATAAACTAACAATTGGGAACACACAGTCCACATCACTTCGGACAGCACCATCCAAGATGTCCATACTAAACTTAAATGCCGGTGCTAATGAAATGGACTCAATACCATGTCCCCTCGGAACTTCACCAGAGGCGCTACACAAGCAAGCAATATGCACAAGCCAAGCACTGCGAAGCTCCTTACTGCCCTACGGTAGCAACATGCAGGAGACATGTCCATGCAACCACCAACTGCCAACATTTTCATCACGTACTACAACCTCAACCCACAAGCCGCCAGTGCACAATCTCCAAACATGAAAGGCCTTTTGGTAATAAAGGGCTTCGCCCCAAGATGGCTGGCCCCGGTTATGGTGTTGGTTTTGTGCAGAATACCTAAGGCGAGTCCAACTTGATTCCTTTATGTGTGTTGCCGACCGACCTTGATTCTAGGCTGAAATGGATCGGCCTGCAAATTTTCTGAGTACTTGCTTCAATTGCAAATCTGAAGGAGGGAGTTGGGTGAACAGCTGGAGAACTGTTCAAAACCGGCCTTATACTACTTTTAGGCCATTTCTGAAGTGTCCTAGCACTAGCTCAGGATGCCCACCAGTGGCTGAGGGTGCTGAGTGCTGAGCTATACTAGTGCCTCCAGGCTTCCATCTCCCAAACTTGCTTTGAAACTAGCACATGGCGAGAGAGACTCCATCAATGATCAGCAGTACAAGGGCCAAAGAGCGGTCAGTAGTCGCATGTGGACTGCAGTTTATCACATCATAAACATGCAGTACATTTGTGCATGCGTCCTGCCAATCACCGGGAGTTGGGGAACTCAAGGCTTAGCTCCCAGTGCTGAGTGGAAGGGCCGGGGCAAGATCGGGTTGTATGTTTAAAGACATCCCGTGCAGTCTCCCGGAATGTGGTATTTGCATCAGCTGCATCCGATAGCATTATCACCTTCCTCTTACCGCGCTTCGTGCCCTTGGGCAGGCAGACGGTTCCTAAAGCAGGATCGGTCCATTGCTGCCGCATCACATGTCAAGACCCCGAGGACTTGCTGACGTTGCTACCTAAGCTGGTAAGGTACTCAACTGCGTGTCCAGTTGATGTTGCAGAAAGCTCCCATTGTGGGAGGCTGAAGTGGAACAAAGGCAACAAAGGCAACGCTGCCTCCGGTGACACCTGGGTAACCAGCAGGTCACCAGGTCAAATTTGCAACTGCCTGGTCATTTGCAAGCTTCTGTATACCGACCGACCGACCCTAATTTAGAGCCAAAACGCAACACACATAAAGGAATCAACTTGGACTCGCCTAACTTGGCAATAGCCTACTACGTGCACGCCTGCTGGACAGGTCCGAAGCTTGTTTGATATATCTAACATGAAGCATAATGAATGAAGAGGTAAGAATGGAAAGGTAAGTTTTAGGCGAAGCGGCGCTGCTGATGCATGTTGTTGAGGCGTGCACTGCTGATGCATGTTGTTGAGGCACGCCTCATCTGGCTCACCTAAGTTGGCTGAATGAAGCATATAAGCACTAGTCACATAGGAGCCACATGACCTGCTTGTGGCATCACGGAGAAGCAATATAGATAGCTCATGGGGTAGCTGGTGGGTCTATTGGTAAGGTAGCCAATGGACTAGCTGCACTTGCTGCTGGGATACAGCTGGGTAATGGCTACAAAGTGCTGCGATATATTGGAATGCGAAACAAATGTATAGGATTAGCAGGCCAGCTTGTGAAGGAGAAGCAGTGCCATGTGGAATTCGCTGACTAAGATACTTCTGACTAAGACTTAGTTGCCACATACGTTGATTTTGAAAAGTCATACGCGTAGTATACTTAGAATGCGCCAAGCAATTGATCACATACATGTTCCTGGCAACGTTGCAGGTAAATGAGCGCATGGTACAGCTCTAGGTGAGCTATCCATTTAACAGCAGCAAGCTAAAGTTATTCCCTAATCCTAGCCCGAACCGGGTGGCTGGAAGGTCAGACACTTGCCATCTATGTCTGATCTTAGTCATCTCAGCAAGAAAAACGAGGAAAGCAATGCTTGCTGTCATGCAGGCCTCTGATATGCAGCATTACCAGGGCTTACATGTGGAATAGCCTTCCTCTGCTGCTGCGGGACAGGCCGCGTGCCCTGCTCGCCCCGGCAGCGTCGAAACTGCCCAGACGCGACACGGTACAGCGAGCATGGACCTCTGCCAAGAGCCATGCAGGTCGTTCAATCATTGCTTTGGCACCCTCCATGCTTCCCAGGCAAACGTGTGCACAGTTTCCAGCAAGCCAGAACCTTCCTGCTCCGGTCAGAAACGGACATCGCAGCTTGCTTATACGAGCTTCGAGTGGCAAGCAGGCAAGCATCTACACACATGACATGCTAGTAGCGTAACATTGCATGGTAAGGTCCGTGGCTGTGCAGTTTGTTGGGACCGGCCAAGCGTCAAACGGGCATTGTTGCTCACAAACAACAAACAAGACCACACGGAACAGTTTGGTGTGCTGCGAATTTCCCTGTCACAAGGAACGAGAGGCCAGCTGTGCCTGCCAAGGCATGCTTGGGTATAAAAGGGCAAGGAAGAGGCGCTGGAGAAGGGCAAACTATGTGCGGCCCAGGTTCAGTGTCACTCGGTGACTCATCGAGGACTAAGCGACGCCAGAGATTCCGAAGCAACGACGTATGCGACGCTATAGCTTGCCCCTACCGGGGCCAGCCAACAATGACCATTAAGTTACGCAACATGCATCTTACTAGTGACACAATGAGAGTCACTGTTACTAGTGACACAAGTATGACTGCCTCCTTTCTTCTGCACACAGAAAACTACTGCAGCAATCTGTAACCCAAGCATGGTAGACACCTTACTGAACATGGCCAACATGCCACCTTCACAAGTACAAACTCAGTCCCATGCAAACGAGGGGCCCCGACCATTGCATTCCCCCGTGCACAATTGAGTACATACAAGATCCTTCAGGCAGCCACAATGCTGCTAATAGTGACTTGCTACCAGTGACCTGCTAAAGCAAGCATTATCGACTGAGTGACAAAATGCCAACGTCCCCTTTCCCAACAAGCTGGTACCCCCAGCACCAGCCATCTGCCACTTGCACCCCTGGCATGTCCTACAGCACCTCAAGAACATCCAGGCTTCTCATACTGCCTACATCACCTGCCTACAAATCACATTTTCATGGACCTGGCGTCTTTCCTGAATGATCATGTACTGGTACTACTGATACTATCTGATCACTGCAGGGCCACACAGCCATTTAGGTGCTGTACACCACGGCCAAAACTGCATTCAAAACTGCATTCAAATCTGCAAATCTTTCCTCCATCCATCTCCTGCTATCACAACACTCTTGCAACGTCCTAGCTACAGCCAAGCCAGGCCCAACTGCTACATAATGGCACAATCGCTACACACAACACCATCCCATTCCAGTGGACAGTCAGCCTGCTCGACAATTTGGGGACAACACACAACCAAAAAGCCCCACCCAATTCCCCGCAGGCCCGCTCAAGCGTAGAACATCTTCTTTGCGTACTCGTTGTCAATGTCCAGCAGTGTGACTGCCCTGTCCCCACTGGATCCACTGGACATGCTGGTGGTGTCATCATCCTTCTGCATCAGACGACCACGGAACGCTGCCAAGTGGGCGTAGTAGGCAGCAGGAACATAGGACACGCTCCTGCAGAGAAGGGGATAGGACATAGAACCTAGTGAGTACAGAGATACCCATGCTTGATTGCTCTGCATAGAGCACATGCATAGCCAAGTACAGAGGGAGCCACTGCTAAAAGCTTGCAGGCGCGGTTGGTACAATATCAGCATGAACTCATCTGATGTGTTATACAAACCAAGTGTTCCCATCCATGAACCCAACGAGCTACCTGTAAATCTTGCCATGGAATTATCTGAAGACCTTCCTGAAAAACAAAGTCTGCATTGGGTACCAATGAAGCATCCGAGTTACACATCTGAGAAGCGCAGGTCTCAGTCCTAAGTGCAGCCCCTCCTCCTCACAGCTTTCTTCCCTCTTCCAGCCTTAGCCCAGTCTGACAACCCCCCTATTTGCCCTGCCCAGTCCTCAGACTTCCTTGCCCATCCTTCCCTGCCCATCCTTCAATTTTGCCCAACCCTCCTCCCTGACCTGGTCCCCCTCTGTTGCCTCCCCACCCTCTCTCTCAACTTGTACATCTGCAGTACAGGAAGCACTGCCCGTGCCTTTACCCCCCACCCCCTCACCAAGTACACCTGCAGTACAGGAAGCACTGCCCGTCCCTTTACCCCCCCCTCTCTCACCTGGTACACCTGCAGTACAGGAAGCACTGCCAGTATGTGAAGAGCTGTAGCCCATCCGCCGTGAACCCATTCTCATCCACCAGCACATGGTAGTGACTGGGCTTGTTGTGACCCTGCAGCCCAGCATGACTGTTCAGGAAGAAGTCAAACTGGGTGGGATGGCAGATGCCCTTGTCCACCACAGTACCAGGCAGGCAGTTGCCACTCCTGTCCCTCTCCCTCCCAACAGGGAAGAGGCGGGTGTTGTGCCTCTTCTGCACAACCACGAAGGTGATAGTAGGGCAGTAGCCAGCCTCAAGCTCAAAGCAGGCCTGCAGGAAGCAACAGCAGCAGCAGACACACATATAGTGTGGTCAGTCCACACTCGCAGGACACACATAAAATCCATTAGCTCAATGCCAAGTGCCTGCGTAGTGCTTACATGTTTGGCTGCTGAGAAGTATCTCACCACCATTCCCATGTTGGCTGGGATTATGAGGGCAAGGTACCTCCCGGCAGCTCAACCATGCCCTATGGAAGACGGCCTACAAAAGACTGAGGGGTCTCCAAGCAGCTCAAGTGTTATGGGAGAGGGTGTGTGATACCTTGGTGCTCCATTTCATGAAATAACAAGATAGCAACCTGCTGGTTTAATATGCTAGCATCCACCAACTGCTCCATGAAAACTATTCTCCCCAAACAACCAGTGCTCAAGCCATGGATCCACGCATGGATCCACAGGTTGTCGACACGCCCGCAAGAGCATTGCTTATTGCTCCAACTACCTGGAGCTGCTGCAAAAGCAAGAAATCTGCATGGGATACATTACACCAGTAAGTATTATCCTGGTGCAAGCCCATCCCATCCTATGGTGCAGGTGGCCTTTGCAACACACCACTGCTTTGCTCTCAACTAGGTCCCTGGGTAACAGGCTGACCTACCAAGTGAGGATAGGACACCTTGATTCTGGTTAGCTGGCAGCAGGTCAAGCCAGGTAATACTCCCGTTACCCCAGCTCAACCATGAATATGAACCTAACATCCCTTACCAAAGCTACGGAGGATTGCTTGCAATCCACTCTATACTAGCATCAAGAAATCAAACAGCATACGTCCCTGGCTCCCTGTCTTTCATTCGGGCCGACCCACTATTCCCGCGCCGCAAGCCACATAAAGACCCCTGAGCGCTAGTAACTTCTCGTTTCTCCTACACAGTCTGCTGAAACGGTACTACTTCAGCTCGCACATTATCCAGCCAATCTAGCCTACAGCGCAACCCACGACAGTACAACCAGGACTGTGCATCTCATCTAGGCACCTTGCTAACCAGTCATGCCTCTAGAGGGAATGTCCCGTAGCGGTGCCCATATCACATCTTCAGAGAGTCATAAAGCAGATCCCTATGGGACCTGAGATACGCAGGATATGCAAACCATGCTAAGATGGTGATGGTGGCCATCTTGGTATAGTGTTCCAAGTCCTCACACCTCTAGCACCCTGCTGCGTCTGCTACCGATAGTTCCCGCTGTTGCAGCACCAAAGTCCCTGCAAGAGTATCTTTTGTTGTAAGTACCAACTCTGAATGTCTACGCATAACTGGACTACCAAGTTGCACGCAGCCCAAGCAGCACAGTGCACACCAAACTATCCATCAACCACCAGAAAGTACCCCCAGCCTGGCATCCTGCTAGTTCTTGCAGATAGCTGTGCAATACGTGAGGATACACTTTGAAGATGGCCCCAGTCACCGCACTACATAACCATCCCACATCGTGGTGATGGGTATGACCACTACATCACCATGCATTTGCAGATGCACAGCCACATAGGGGGTTGAGAAGCTTGCAAGGGCTCACAGACTGTAAGGTAATTGACATGACCCACAGCAAGCTCCTTACGCACCTGGCTGCACCACCCGTCTGAATGGCACCTTAATCTATCGTGCTACCATCTTGGGGAATCTGCAATGTCCTCTAGGTACAAAACTGGATCACACCTGCACATTCCAGCTATAACGTACTAAAAAGAGCTATGCTGATTTGGTCGGGAAGCTACAGGAAGAGCTGGCATACCAGCCCGTGGAGTATATGGGAGAGGCAATTATGGCTAGGGTACCAAGCCCCATATCCCCTACCATCCGTTAGACGCCCCTGTCATGCGATCTATCCCGGATTGGTTTGTAAAAGCTCTTCAGGAGCTCTTCCGATTAGCTCTTTAGAAGAGCTCTTTGATTAGGACAGTTCTCCATTACCTCCACCATTACCTTGCTCCAAGTGAGTAACTAGATACCTTTGAAAATGAAGTACAACAAAGTTCTGCGGCGCAAACCATACACGGCTGAAATCTGTTTCTTCTGCAATGACCTAATTATAACTTGCTTCACTTGCAGCTCGCACCTCATCAATGCACCAAAGGCCAGATCAGCTAACAGGTAGACAAGCTCCAACAGAAGCTGACTTGCAACTGAGTGTGTGTGCCCTTCCGGCTACTGAGACCCACCAAGTAAGAAGCATAAGACAGCTGATTGCAATATCAATGGGCTAAGGCATGATGCAGTGGCTGTACAGCCATTTATAAAAGCCCATACCGCTCGCAACAAGTCCCAAAGCAGGAGGCTATCTTGTAACAAGGCTTGCTTAAACTAGCTCATCAAGCTTATCTTCCGCGTATTGGTGTGCATACTACTCCCCTTACCGCATGACGCCAAGGCGAAGCTACGCACACCAATGTGCAAAGTTTATGCATGAGGTCAGCATGACCCTGCCCCGAGCACCTACAAATCGCTGTAAATGTAACACCCAAATCACAGTTTCTTGCAGTGCTACCGAGGGTTGCCGATACCACAGCATGGCTGGGTGCAGCAATTGCTGCTGCTGAGGCCATTCCTGTTGTTTCTAAGAGGTACATATCTGCCCAACCAATTAACTAATCAGGCCAATAACCAGCCATTTCCGCCGCACATGTGACAAGGGTGTCAGCTCTCTTGTGCTCCAATTCTCCATCTATGCTTACCATCACAGTGGCTGCCGTCACCACACAAAACTTCGGAACCCACTTTGTATTAGCCTACAAGAAGCCAAGCCAACCTGCATATCCAGGTATAGACCAAGTAGACAGCCAGATAGATTGCCCTTTTGTCTCAACCTGGATATGTGGCGAGCATGGGTCAGAATAACACCCACAGTTTGCATGAGACCACACATGCCCTTCTATTGCATTTGAAGGCTCTGCTTGAAAGCCAGCACAAGTGCACATACAACCCTAAGCTGGGGGACCCCATTTCCCACCCTGGAACCGAACCCTCGCTTTTCATTGATACTCGTCATACTTTGTGATTATGATACTTAGCTACCCTGCCTGGCCTCTCAATTCAACTACCCTTCCTAATTGTAGGGCCCATGACCCCTCTCCACCATGTCTCACCTGGTTGATTGCCGGATGCACTCCTCACTCAAAGACCCCATGTAACTTCCGGGTCTGAGATCGCCTATGCCGTGTTATCGTGGTTCCGTTGCTGAAGTCATTCCAGGTTTGGTCCCCCCCCATCCCCCCATGAGTGCTGACTCACCTGTCTCAGTGCCTTGTACTCCTCCCTGAGCACCTCATCAAACTGTCCCTCTGCCACTCCATCACGGTAGTAGATCAGGGCCAGGGGCTTGCGACCACTGTTGGAGCGGTAGAACCCAATCAGCATGTCCTTGGCAGCATCCTTCAAACCAGTGATGATCTCCTGACGGTGACCCTGGGGACAGAGGGGGGGAGGGACGATAGGGGAGGGAAGAAGACACCAGTAAGCCCACAACAGAGAAATATGATGCCTAGCAATGCTCATATATGACACCCATCACCTATTGCCTGACACCAAGAGATTCACCGTAGTCAAGGCTGCTCAACTAGAACCTAGCAGATGGCTGAGTAACTTCCAGCCTATATCATGAGCACAGCACACGGCCACCGCAGACTGAACTTACAAAGCACAAGCTCTCTGCAGCATAGTCAGGAGGTCACGTTATCACAGCCAGCCATGTGAAACCCAACAGAGTTCGTAATGTAACATATACGACACAAATATCCTGAGCGCAGGACGCACCTGGCCACTGCATTCCTTGCCCCCATCACAGGTTCCCCAGCTTCCTAAACCATCCCCCCCTTCCCTCTCCCTCACCTGCTTGAGCACTCTTGCCATGTACCTCCCCAGTGTTGCATCATAGCTGCCAGTGACAGCAGCAATGGATGGGTCTGAGGGGTCAAAGCTGGTGGGGTGGGTCACATCAGCACCAAACACCATGAAGGGAGCAGAGCCCACAACAGGGTAGATCTACAGCAGCAGAAGCAACAGCAGCAGCATGTCAGCGTACAAGCCAAAAGAAAGCACAATCTTGACCAAGCTTATGCGCACTTTACGGACAAGAACACTGATAAACCCTTGGACAGGGCCTCTGTAGTGGTCTTCAGTAGTTTTGCAACAAGGGAGTGCTCGATGTTCAGCCATAACATGCCGTAACCAGCACATACCCACTTCATTGTGATGGCCTAACTGTTGCTGTTTTTCCTGATGAAGCGCAGTAACTCCGCAAGTGGCCCCACACACGACAACAGTTCCCCAACGAGATCATCAATGAGATTACTCATTGGTTAGTCCTAGACCCTCAGAACGGCTCTCTTACCAGAACTCACCATTAGCCGTGTCCCTCCAACTTCTTCCAGGAAGCACATCATCCTTACCTGGCCAAATGCCTCCAGCACCCTATGCCTCCTGAATACCATTACCCCGCACGGCACCCACAAACCCCCACCTCTCATCCTCACATAATTAATAGACCGTCCCTCATCCATCCCCCCTCCCCCCAATAAAGCCTAATCCACACACCCCTGCCCCCACAACCCCACACTGTTCTCCTCACCTGGTCATATGGCCCCACCAGCTTCACATTGACTCCTCCCATCTTGGCATTGATCTTGAGCGCCACATTCGCACAGTACTGGGGGCGTCCCCTGGGAGGCTGGGCATTGCGCCCCACCCCAGCCTTGGGTGCCACAATGCACTGTGTGGGTATCTTCAGGATGCTGTCACCTGCCTGCTTCACCTGAGCATACAGACTGCCAAGACCAATCTGACGCACGGGAAGCAGCACAAGCACCATCTGGCACCTGCGAATGGGATGCAGAGATTAGACAGTTCAATTGGGATCCGTCCACACAGAGCTGAGTAGGATTGGGGTCTATGCAAATTCAATGGTGACAAATGTCCCATTATAAAAACGCCCAACTATCTGTTACCTAAAACAGCTGCCAGGGCTCCAACTTTGGGATAAAACGACTCTGTGGCAGTGGTTTACATCACAGATACCAGTAGATTTCCAGACGGAAATACAACAGCAACACTCAGCACCGCCCAAGTGATGTGCCAGCATTATTAAATGCTCCTGGATCCAGGCACATCCCTTCTGTGCACACCCTTTCCAGCCCTTTTTTCTTTTCCACACCAACCGCTGCCTCACTTGGGTACTATTGATTTCAGAACAGAGAGACCTTACTTTCCCCATAACCCATCCAGCCCTTCCCCCACTCACGGCTTGCCAAACTGCTGCCTTGCCCCATCTGCTGCCGCCTGCACGCATGCCAGCACCGTCTGTCCCCCACCATCCGCCATGTGAGGGAAGGGGCACTTGACCCCTGTCTTGTTCAGCATGTCCACCAGGTCCTGGATGAATGTCTCAGTGCCTGTGGGCCCACTGTCCACCAGCTCATTGTAGCTCATCAGGGGGACAAAGGCCCAGCTCTCAATCACAGTACCAGTGGGGAAGCGCACATCACGCAGGTTCCAGGCACCCTAGGGAGAGCAAGAGACAGTGGGGAAGACGAAAGGGCATTGATGCTTGCAAAGCGGCATTTACGCTTTCAGGAGGCGCATTTCGAACAAAGGACATAGGCTCCGAGGTCAATATAATGCCAAGCGTATACTGGCATCCATCATACAAAGACAGTGGCATGCATGTGAGGTAGTACCAACAACTGCTGTTGGCTGTTGTGCAAAAGTGAATGCTAGTTCCCCAACGATGTTTGTTGCTTGACACCAGGAGCATCCATCCCATTGATGCAGCTTACCACCCTTACATGGAAATATAAACCCATAACAGCAGCAATCTGTGCTACACCACTAGCTACCAAGAGTAGAAGTTTGATGATCTCCTGAGAACTTCATACCAGTTAACATGCGAAACGGCCGATAGCACCAGGACCACTAACCTAATCCGCCCATTATTGTTAGAACAGCGCAACCAGCCCTTCTCCTCCAGCCTGATATTTAGGCCATCCATATTTAGGCCATCCCGCATCATCTACAACCCACCACTCCCTTCCATCACATCATATTATCCACCCTTCTGTCACCCAAACCCTCTACATGCATGCAAACCTTCTACCGATCCTTCACCCCCCCCCCCCCCACCACCACACAAAACCAAGGGCCCAATCGTCTGTCCTTCCATTTACTTAATCTGCCCGCAGACAAACCCCCTCCATGACATTCCCACCAGCAATCCCCCCTCTCACCTTGTCCTGCATGGTTCAGTCCAGCATGGATTGCTCCGCCAGCTGGCCATTAGCACGATCCTCATCCAACAAATATCATCCTCCCTAAATCCGCTAACCCCATGCAAAAACCCCTCCCACTGGGTGTACCCCTCCCAATACCTAAGCCCCAACATAAGCCCTCAGCCCCCCACCCATCACCCCCTTCCAAACCTGCCTTACTCCACCACTAAACATCCCATCAAAACCATTCCCCCTTCTCCCCCTCACCTCAGTCCCTGGGTCCAGTGCCTGAGGTGCCCCGTACCCCAGCATAGGCTGCTTCAGCAGACGTGCCTCCACCTCCACCATGGTAGTCTTGATCTGGATGCCAAAGGCCTTCACTGCCGGGTCATTGTTAAACCCTCCCAGCACATCATCCCCCACCACCTGCTCCAGGAACTGACGCCTCAGCTCAGGGTTCAAACCAGCAAACTTGAGCATCTCACTGGTCTGACGGTCATTCAGCACACGACGGCGCTGACCAGGAGCCAACCTGGGGGGGAAAGAAGGGGGAGGGGGAGGCAAAGAGCATACAGAAGACTTAACAACACATGATAGACATTCCATACTGCGGTTGACAGGTCCTGCAATGAAATGCAAGGGGAAAGAAAGGGGCAAAGACAGAACAGAGGCGGGAGGGAAGCATTTAGGAAGCATATTCTAAAACCTGCATATGCAAACTGTGACAGTTTTGGGTCCCACATAAAGGCCGACCAGCTCACTTCCTCAGGCCCAGACTTCTCCATTCCCCACCCACATCCCTCCCAGCCATCAAAACACGCGTCGCACTTGCTGCCAGCCTTGATTGACAATGCAAGCCATGATTCCCCAGCCCACTCATGGTATCCACTGCTCCTCTAAGGCCCTATAATGTGGACCGCATTGAAATAAAATTTCCAGACTGCCGCTACCCTTCAATGCCGCAGTTGGCCCACCCTCAGCCCCATAGGCCCTTGATCTGCACATCCCAATGAGCTGCCAATCTGCTCCCAGTTCCCCCTACACGCTCACTACGCTCAAGGCCCACACCACAACATCTCACTCCTTCAACAGATCACCCACCATCCTCTCATATGCACAGCTCCATGGGCTGCCAGGCGCCCATCTGAGCCCCTCTTCTCACCCCAACTTCTACCACCCCACCATCTCCAGTCCACCAACACCAAGAAATCCATTGATCCCACAACCAGACCGAACCCCCCCAACCCCCTTGCTTACCTGCAAAGCACCATAGCTGCAAGTTCCCCACCCCTATCTCCAGTTTTTCCCCCACACATCCATCAAACCCAAAACAGGACCGATCCAACCCCCCACCCCTCACTCACGTGCAGAGCTCCATGGGCTGCCAGTTCTTCTTGCTTGGGTCAGAGGACACATTGACGGGAGGCAGGTTGGCAAACCTGAGCTTCAGTCCATATGCCTGCTGGAAGTAGTCTGCCACACTCATGTCCTGCTTCTTCTCCTCATTCCAGAACATGGTGCGGTTGGCAGGGGAGTCACCCACACCACGGATCTGCTTCTTGTACTTCTTGCCCTGACGGTCCACAATCACCTGGGGGAGCAGAATGGCAGAGGAAATCAGCACAAGGTGGGGTTTATTCATCAATACCCAAAACAGCGTCTCAACTCAAACCTTTGAAACACACAGGATAAAGCACAATGCTTTTATGGCAAAACACAGCCCAGCTGGTCAGGGCTCACAAGCAACTGGCATGGTGAGGAACAGTGATTAGTGGAAAAGTGATTACTGCATGTATCCTATCAAAAAATCCTTCAACAGTAAAACAAGAACATATGATGCGACAGCATATGAGCATAACCGGGCACAAAGAAACAATCCAACCAAGCTGCATGAAAGAAGCAACAACTAGGAGCTTGTCCCACAACTCTCCCCCCTGAATCCCTTCTCACAATCCTGTCTTTCCCATCTCCCCCTTACCCTCAGGCCCTTGAGAGCAGTCTTGATAGTCCTATGCTCCCTCTGGCCAAAGCTCCTGGACAGCTCATTCTCCCCACCCCTCAGGTTCAACATGTTGGCCACCACAGTAGGCAAGGGCCCAGAGGACATGAAGGCCGTGGCAGCCAGGTCAATGTTGAAGGACAGACCAATCTGGCAGGGCTTCACCGCCTGCTTATACCCTGCCCAGGCCTCAGCCCCTCCGCCTAGGTTCATGTGGAGCTCATGGTTGTTCGGTACATTGAAGTACACACTGTTGCCAATGGTCTGCACAGTCTCGCGCGCTGGAAGGGAGGGAAGGAGAAGAAAGCAGCAGAGCAGCAGAAGATCAGGATTAGTCATGTGGGAGGAACAACTTAGAGAGCTGAAAAGCAACCCCTTGTGAAGAATGCATAATATCCAGCGAGAAGCGCAAGGTTGCCCGGTATGTTGACGTACACGCTGTTGGAATGTCCTGCAGGGTCTCATGTGCTGTAGAGACATGGAGGAAGAAAGGAGAGAGGATGGGGTGGGCCTGGGATTGGGCTACAAGATGGCTCCTTTGCCCATATGGTGCAGCAAAGAGGCAGGAGGGAGGCTCTTACCCCCATTGGGGCAGCGGAGGTTTTGGGTGATTTTGACCTAGCTGCTGGACCTCATGTCTAGGCATATGTTGTCATACATGTCGAAGTTTACCCGTATTCTGTTCCACCTCGTTGTTCTTTGTGACAGCTTGAGGTGCGGGGCCTATGGCACTTATTGCTATGGCATATCATGAAATGTAATAATAATATGGTGCAGCAAAGTCAGGGCGAAAGCACAGCCATTGGCCAGAAACCAGAAACATGAAACACACCACAGACACCAAGGCGTGGACAATCGTGTGGTTGTCTCACCACGTAGAAGCAAGTCAACGAGCAGCAAGACTATGCCTCATCAGAGCTTACATATGTTGGCTCAGCGCTGGACCTTGGTCAGAGACAGGAACACCAGTAACACCAAAGCCTGCTCCAGGTACACGCATGTAAGGGAGTTTCAGCATTTGCCTTTATCGCAACTGGTAGCGTGCTGCAGCCTCTATACCAGTTACTGCCCCTCAGATCATCATCCCACTTTTTGGGACTAAAACACATAACATTTGAAACTGCATACAGACAAAACCCAAGGAGGCAGCGCCCTATATGCCTTTCCAAAATGTCCCATCCCATCCCACCCCCTCCACCTCCTCCCCCTGCCCCCCTCCCTTACCTGCCACTCCACTCCTCATGACCACCTCCAGCACCTGGATGGCTGCCCTGGGCACATCAATGTGAGGGTCCAGATTACCAGTGATATAGCTCTGGAGCTCCTCCATGTCAACAGCAGCAGCAAACTTGATGGTCACCTGGAGGGAGGGAGGGGAGGGAAGCCGAGCCAGCACCAATGAGGTCAGTTAAGGCATCAAACAGTGTGAGGACAATTGAGAAGCACCAGCAGCAGCCGCAAATAACATGACATGACAGCATATCACTAAAGAGCATCACATGCCGTTAAGAACACAGACAGAAGAAGACAGCACGTAGGAGAAGCTAAGCAGGCACAGGTTACCAGTGACCGAGCCAGATGTAAAGAAATTGCTGTGCAGTGCAGACAGGGAATCTGCAACCCTCATACAAAAGTAGTACAACCACCAGCAGCCTCCTCCTCCAGCCCAAGAACCCCACAAACAAAAAGTTATGCCAAGTGGAGCCATTTAGTGATTTCGACAGCTTCTGCAATTCCTTACACAAGAAGTGAATAGCAAAGAAGAGCAAACTCCCATGTGGACTGGCCACCTTACCTCCACCCACCTTGTACAAGGGTAACAAGGGTAACCACACGAGGCCCGTGGCCCTTTCTTACCATATGTAGCATCGCCTAGGCCCCAACCCCTACCACCCCCTCCCCATCTCCACCCACCTTGTATGTCTTGTCCACTGATGCTCCATCTGATGTGAGGTACTGCACCCTCACAGGTTGCTCCCACACCTTGTCCGTCATGCCCAGGTCCAGGAATGGGCCGGGGCAGTAGATGTTCTTGCCCCAATCACATGCCCAGCCACTAGGCCACTTGTACTGATCACCCGCAGTCTGCAGGACACGCCTCACCAGGGGCTTGGGCATCACACGGTTGGCCTCACCTGGAGGGAAGGGGAGGGAGGGGGGAATGATGCCATATGTAATAAAACGGCCAGAAGAACCACATGATTAAGAGAGATAAAGGAGAAAGCGTAGTTCAGAGGCGGGTAAAGGGAGTAGGGGGAGAGAGAGGGGGGAGGGGGCAGTAAGTACACAGATGGGACCACAAATGCAATTGAGATTGATCATGCCCCAGGGGCTTCAGCAGCACACATCTGGTTGCAGCCTTGGGGGAAAGATGTGGGCAATGGAGGGAGGGGGGAAGATGGATTTAGCAGAGCGCGCAGAAAACAACAAACATATTCAGAATGTGCGATACTGCACCAGAGATTGAGCATCATATGGTTCTCCTCGGCTAGTGTGTAGAAAAGGGCGGGGGAGGGCAGGCGCAGGTTGGAGGTCAGCACAAGGCTCGGAAGGACCAAACCGTTATGCATCCAAAATGAACTGCAGTGTACTGCCGGCTTCTTCGCCTGCTTCGATGAGTTAATCACATGATGTCGATGTATCGGCTGGCCCAGCTTTTGCAGCAACAGCAACAAGTCCATAACACACAGTCAAAAGATGCATCACAGCAGAAGAGGACCAAAGGGTGCAAACAGGCCAAAGCTGTACCCTTACATTTAGTCAGCAGTCATTAGAGAAGGCGGCGAAGGACAGGCCAATTTGCAATGGCGTACCAAGATTAATCAATCTGGTTGCAGTATATGAGCCAATATCAGAGCCGGTTGAATGAATGTGCAAAGACACATTGGCATTCAGCAGAGTGTGCTTCAATTACATGGGTGACAGAATGCTTTTATGCAGAGCAAACACAATCAGAAGAGCTTCATGTTTAACCTCCATACTAAATTGGCATGAACTTTTAAGACTGTTAAAGACAATTTATATGTTACCCTTGACCTGCTGTAAAGCCGCAAGTGCTGCTCACTGCAAAACTGGCCACCTTAGCAAGGATGGAACCCTATTAGGCAACTTATACCGCCCAACTAGCTCAGCATCACTACGCCTGATAGGTGCAGTACGTTTCTGCTTACCTCTGCCTCCTGGCTTCTTTCCCTTCTCAGGCTCCTGGAGGATGGCCTCGATGGACACATCGTAGTGGTACGCAGTCTTGCAGGTCAGCTTCATGGGGAAGTGGTTAGCTGCCAGCTGTATCTTCGCTCCAACGCTACCGAAACCAGCAGGCTCCCGTGTAGCTCGCGTGTAGCCTCTGTCCTTGTCGAACTTGGTCACGGACCTTGACTTCAGCGTCAACCCCTTCATCAGCAGCCCCAGCTCCTTCGTTGCTGCATCTAGGGACATTGGATTACCACCACCGCGTCCACCACCACCCCTACCGCCACCGCCCCCACGACCACCACCATCCCGACCTCCTCCACCCCTACCCCCACCTTCGAATCGGCCCCCACCACCCCTACCACCGCCCTCAAAGCGGCCCCCACCGCCTCTGCCACCTCCTTCGAACCGTCCTCCACCACCCCTACCACCCCCGCCATAGCCACCTCCTCCTCCCTCATACCCTCCCCGACCTCCACGTCCCGACATTGCACGTCACACGAATCAGATCAGTTACCAGCCACCTCGGACGACAAATCCTGTAGAGAAACAGTTTGAAGTAAGCTCCAGATAGACTTTAGCAGTGCCATTTCACTAATTCCTCTCTAAATGCAGAAGGTACAGCTTGTGCTGAGGCTAGGAAGAGGCTTGAAGCAACAGGGCCAAGACCTGCCTAGAACCAAACGAGCAGTTTCGAGTGACGCCAAACCACATCAGGTACTAGTAGCACGCAAAGCAACCGCCCCAAGGCCAGACTGACCTTCTTATTGTTCAGTGATTGGCATGCGACTGTGATTTTCGGCCCCAGCCCATTATACAAGCAGCAAACATGCCTCAGGGACATTGAGGCACCTCCTGTGTGGGCGTAGGGGTCCGCATGTCAGCATAATGAAGGCAAACCTCCTCTGAAACGGGAGTGTGAGTTTCCGTGTCCGAGTTATCAGAACAGGGCTCTAGCGAGGTTCTGAAGAGCCAGGGCCCTAGCAGATCAGGCGCCAACTGCTAAACAGCTATTTTCGTAGGGGCCAGCCATCTTGAGTCACCTAGAAGAGCATGCACACATCTGATCAAGTAATAGCAAGCTTCTGGCTGGTGCTCGTCTCATGAAGCAGCAGGGCATGGTGGGATCGCGAGGCCAAAGCAGGGATCCTACTTCTCAAGAAGTGCATTTGCATCCATGATACTGCAGCCACCACGGCTTACAGGCAACGGTTGAGTTTAAGGAATATGTATTGCCACACCTTAAGTGTTTGTTATGTTATGTTAACCTCAGAACTCGTAAGCCTCATGAGTTGAGGCCAGTGTGCACGAGATTATTCCCATGCAGACAAACAAACAAAAAGACATGACTGATACTTTCTAGGCTGCCCCAATGTCGGTCGCTAGGTACCGTGTGCTGTTACGAACTCACTCTTCGACCCCCTAGTGCATGCACCAGCCGGCTTCCAGCAGTGAGTGGCAGTGGCTGTTTCTCATAGAGGATCTGCTGTGCATGCTAGTTATTGATTAGTGGTGGTTCACCATGCCAGGGAGTATTGCGGCCATGAATTTCAATACCTTGGAGATTCTACTTCAGATCACGAAAGGCAGAGGCTTGTATATAGAGGCAGAGCATACTTATGGGCACTCAGCGGCCAAAGCAACGGAGCATGCACCACCCGATCCTGGTGTCCTGATGTGCAACTTTATGTACTTCTTTTGAGTGGCCAATACACCAACATTACTGAGCGCGTGCCTGTTCTTATTCTGTCATTGCACGCCGGCGAGCTCTGCTGGAGGGACTCATAGTGGTGTGCGACAATAAACTCATTCATTCCAAGTGGAACAATAGCATCACATGCTACTTCAATGACATGCAGTCTGGTGACCTATCCCTTGCTCCACTGGACAGCAAGAACCAGAGTCAGAGCATGTATGTTTGACTATCACTCTAGTTAGTGGTATGCCGCACAAAGATAGTGAGTCAGATGGTGTGTTTGGCCGGTTCGACCTAGCAGCCCTTTGCGGTTGCCACACCTTAAATGTTTGTTATGTTGTTATGATAATAGTGACTGTGCCACTCCCAAAAACTCCAGATCACCAAATGGCCCCATCATAACAGGGGTCGGGCGGCGGCAGCAGCAACAAGGTGCTAGCAGAGATAGGCTCCAATGGCGTTCTCAAATCCATGCACAAGAGCCTCATACTGGCTGCCACCCGTTTACCCTTGCTAAACTTGAATGTATGCCAGGTCAGTGACTGTACTTTACGCATCTAGTGGCATGTTAACTAGGTATCCTTGTACACACCCTTGTGGCGCAGCAGCAGCATCCCAATGATTATGTTGGATACATCCCAACCACAAACATGACATTAATCCACCACCAAGTGCTTATCAGTCAGAATACAGCTGTACAGGAACTCCTCACATCATCTTCCTGCGGTTACCCCCGTGGCCTCCTAGTATAGCTGGGTGGTCCCCCTGGCTTTAGTTGCTGGGGCATCAGTGCAGGGCAAGTCCCGCCGATCGGGAGCTGCTTCAGTGTCCTCACAATCCCTGGCACACACTGGGATCCAATGTATCCATCGGGAGCAGCAGCCATTGCAAGCCAACGATACAGAATCTCTGGCCCCCTATGTAAAAATCATCATGCTAGACCACCACCCCCTCAGCGTCACTGGTCCAGGTCAAAGCGACCAGCAGCTTCTGCCGCTAGCTCTGCACAGCTCTTGGTCAAATCTGGAGCCAAAAACAACAGCAGCAGCAACTTGCTTATGTCACGCAATTGCCGTGTGAGCAAGCAAATTGAGTAAGCTGAACTGGAGCATGCATCCCTGTTGTTAAAGTCTACTGGCATATGCCTCCTAAAAGCAGCCCTTGACCCTGCATATGTACACTATTACTAATACCGTACACTGCATTGACCCAGGGCTGCACCCACCCGCAGCTGCAACCACCTCTAAAAAGGCACTCTGTGCAAATTGGGCAAAATACAACTTTCTCTGCTTTCTCTGGCTGCAGACAAAGATAAGATTGAAAGAGAGGATTCAGTTGGCGAGAGCAAGCCAACATCACCAGCCACACACATGCCTCTTCACTCCTTGGGACAAGACTATTGAAGCATCCGCCTCCTCTTCCCCACAGCTTTTATGTGCATGCACTCCCCCCATTCCATTCCTCCTCCTCCATCTCCCTCATCTAGTCGACTCTTCTCCCCCATCTCGCACCCTCTTCCAACTGACTGCCTGCCCCCTTCCCCAGGTCTCTTCCCACTCCTCCCTCTCCCCCTCCTCCCCGGCTCCCCCCCTTCCCCAAACTTTACTTTGCTCCTTCCCGCTGCCTCACCCAAGTCTCTCCCCGCTCCTTCGTTACCCTCCTCCTCCATAACTTGATTGCCCCTTCCCCCCTCCCTCCTCTCAATCTGCCATCTGAAACGTCTCGTCCCCCTTTTCCCCCAGCTTTTCTCCCTAGGCACTTCTACTCCTCCTTCTGCTTCTCCTCATCCTGCCCCCCCCCCCCTACCCCTTCCCCACCCACCCCGCAGTCCCGGCTCCTTAAACTCACTTTCAATCTTCGCCATGTTGTCCAGCTTGACCCACTGCACATCATCTACATCATCACTGGCTACAGGTACCACTGCATCCATCTCAGCCACAGCTGCTACCTGCAAAGCACCAGCACATACAATCAGCAGCATATGAACAGCACCTAACGCTTGCTTCCCCTATTGAGGCAGTGGAGCGATTGCGCGGTTTTGTCCTAGCTGCTGGAACCCATGTTTAGGCAGAGGTCTTTATCTTAACATGGCTGCATACCAGAGGGGTTCCACTTACCGTTAGTAGTTTCTATGGCAGTTTGAGGTAATGGGCCTGTGGCACTTTTGGTATGACAGATCATTAAACTGTAATCATAGCAATCGTCCCTGTCTGAGATCAGGACAATGCATTGGGGGTTTGAAGGCAGGTGACCGGGCGCTGGTGCAGCAGAGGCACAAAACAAACGGCACAGCCTCATGGCACGCGTTTGGGCTGATTGGCCGAAAGCAGCACAATGGAAAAACGTGCTTGCAGCTTTGACATTTAATGGCTCAATTCATTTTACCCCAGATAGGCAAAGGCACCTTCAGAGCTGCAAAGTTGTCGCTAAGCCGGTCAGCCTCCCCACTGATATTATGCTTGCCCACCATATCCCTCGCTCCACTCTCCTCCATCCCCTACTCCCTTGTATGATGCAACCCTTTCCAAGTACAGCCCCAAGCGCGCCACCACCAAAAATGATGGATTATGTGCAATACGTGAACTATGACTGCAAACAGGATCACATGATCTGCCGCTTCAGTAACTAGAGAGCTTCTCAGAGCATCAGGTTGACTGTAGCTAACACCATGGCATTTGAATGCCATACAGAGATGGACCTATACCACACAGAAAAGGACCTTGCAGGTCGTGCAATTTGCCAGCCACAGCTCTGACACTCACTACTTGACAGATGTAAAGCATAACACAGCAACGGTTACACCAGAGCCTACATCCATGACAAAGAGCCACTCAGCATGCACC
The DNA here is from genome assembly GCA_963556185.1 of Pseudopediastrum boryanum. NCBI lineage: Eukaryota > Viridiplantae > Chlorophyta > Chlorophyceae > Sphaeropleales > Hydrodictyaceae > Pseudopediastrum > Pseudopediastrum boryanum. The sequence continues at coordinate 9,769,615 of OY744498.1, forward strand.
ACTGCTTGGCCCCCCTGCATGTGACACTGTAGCCTGCAAGTGTATGGCTCCAACTCTCTGATAACCTCACCTCTATAATTGCGTAATGGAACTTGATCTTCTGCTGATCATCTTTCCAGATTGCATCCACAGCAGCAAAGGGTGTGGGGTTTAACAGAGGAGACCTGCTGCTGTTGGTGACACTGGAGTGACTGGCGTGCAATCTGCTACTGCTGCCGCTGTCAGACATAACAGTGCTGCTGCTACCAGTGCTCCTGCTGCTGCTTGTGGGTTGTGTCAGGTGTCTCAGTGCTATGCCAGTTTCCTCCATTACCTCCCGAACTGCACATTGAGCTATGGTCTCACCTGCACTGCAAGACAACCGAATGCCTTCAACGAGCGCAGGCCCCAATGCTTCACATTTTCACAAAATAAATAGGTACCAAGGTGACTCTTATGGTATTATCCAGATGGCTTTTGGGTACGTATGGCTTACTGGGCACGTTTTCATCTGCTTGACGACTAGAATTTGAGTACCTGGAATAATAGAGTAATAGGGCCAACCCCTGCAGTTGGAGCAGCCAACGCGACTGGAAACGCTCAGTTCTAGAAACAGTTGCTGGTAAAAGCTGCTGCTGCTGCTAAGGCCAGTTATGGCTAGGAACTTATCTTCACCTCCTTTCCATGTCGATTCCTCGTGTCCCTTTCTATAGCTTTAACTTCTCTTGCCCCCTCACCTAGTTCCAAGCTGCCGCCTGGGAAGCACCACTGTCCCTTGTTAGGCTCCTTGCCGCGCTGTATCAGCAGCACCTGACGTAGAGACAGCACAGCAAGTACACAGGATCACAACAACTGGGGGTTATGATTACAACAAACCAATCTGGCCTGGTGAACACATCCAGCTGATGATTTCACTGTCATGCCATGCTATGCCATGCAATGGCACTGGGCACTTTCACAAGCTCCTAAGAATGAGTGGCAGCGTCTATGCTCCTGCCCTCTGACAGCCACCTGCTGCACTTCTGCCAATGGACTACGTTTCTTGAGGTGCAGTTCTGTTTAGTAGAGGTACCACTGCCAATTTGGAGCATCCACGCTTCTTATACCCTAGCTAAGTTGAGAGTCCAGAGAGAACAGCTGGGCTTACCCAATGGGCCTCACCTCTGGCTGGCCCCTTTGCGTGAGACTCGGATGTTTGAACACGACTACGCCAATGCCTACTCTAGGCTCATCTGGGTATATACGTGATGAGGATGCTGCTCGAGCTGCAGTTGTACTTTGCTGGCTCGCTCGAGATACAAGCATCCTGGCAGGTCGGGCAAACGCAGCCCTGAGCATAATTGGTTAGATTACTAGTGGCAGACGCACTGCGTTAATGCCAGCGCCACTTTATCAGCGAATTCAGGGAGTCTTCACAAAATAGACCTGACGTATGTGCTTTGGCTACCAGTGACATGCTACCCCAAATGAATGCTGAACTCACGGCAGTGTTTGGCTGATTGTCTACAGGGATGTATGAACTTTAACACCCCGCTTTGAAGGCCAGTTTAGCTCGCTCAGTCAAGCAAGAGATCCCTGCAGTTGCGGAGCGTCCTGCTCGAGTGCCACCTGCAAGTTCTTGTGCATGAATCCATGCGCAGTTTGGCAGGGTGCACAGGCGCATTAGCGAATGAAGGCCTGCCCGCACGTGTTGGCTACTGAGGCTTTTTGGCTAGACCCTTGGCGGTGCATGCAGTAGCGCGATCTGCGGCCGACAGCTTCCAGTTCAAAGCAGGGGACAGGGCCTGCATAAATTGCCTGTACCGTGAGAGAGTGAATTTCTGCCAGAATAGCTGCTGGGCGTCTGCTGTCTTTAGAAGGCTAGTTGTCACTCTGCTAAAGTGCATGTCCCTATGGCGACGCCAAGTAACCAGCCTCTTCCATCCAAGGAGGCTGCACTGTTTCGTCAGGTTGTGCGCCTTTATGAGACTAAGCAGTATAAGAAAGCCATAAAAGCAGCTGATCAGATCCTCAAGAAGTTCCCGGACCATGGCGAGACGCTGGCGATGAAGGGACTCACCTTGAAGTACATGGATCGCAAGGAGGAGGCATATGATCTTGTCCGCAAGGGCTTGAAGGCCGACCTGAAGAGCCATGTCTGCTGGCATGTTTACGGGTAAGCATTCGCCATGCAGCAGGAGCCGAAGGGCAGCGGTAAAAACCCAAAGTGGGGCCCGAATACACCATGGTGGAATGCGCTTGCAGGCTCTTGTACCGGTCCGACATGAACTACATGGAGGCTTTGAAGTGCTATCTGAACGCGCTGCGGATCGACAAGGACAACATTCAGATCCTGAGGGACACAGCTCTCCTGCAGGTGACTACCTGTGCCAGCAAGCACAGCATGTGCACTGCATGGTGTTGTTCTACAGACAGAAGGCCTTTGCATACGTTTAGACGACACTAGCAACAGCAGCAGGAGGCATTGGAGCTATGCATATGCAGCTTGGTTAGCAATTGTCCTTGCTCACTCACTATGGCCCTGTACTACTTTGTTGCGAGCATGCACAATGCTCTCTCTCATATTGTACATTGCCTGTGCTATGGTGGGTGAGACCATTCTATCGTTGCAGTAACCACTGTTTGTGCTATGCCTGCATGTAGATCCAAATGCGTGACCTTGCCGGCTTTGTTGAGACTCGCTACAAGCTGCTAACAGTGAAGCCCAACAACCGCAACCACTGGATTGCCTTTGCTGTGGGGCATCATCTGGAGGGAAATTATGAGGTGGCTGTGCAGATCATGAACCAGTTTGAGACAACACTGGTAAGAAGCAGTATATACAGGGCTTTGGAGCAGGTGTAGCAGCCAGCTGGAGGATGGGGGAGGATTTGCATAGCTAGGACAATATGGAGCAGAACAGGTCTTCATACCTATTGATGTTAAATGTTTTTAGGAGAACCAGCTGGCGCCAGCCATAGAGACTAAGCAAGCGACACGTCTCCAGATCAGTCTGTTTGTAGTCCATGGCAGAACCTGCTACTGTCAAGCCCTAAGCGCTGATTATCAGGTTGTCAGCATGCCATTTCATCAAATGCGGGCAGCAATGTGACACCTATGCTGCCAGGTGAACGGCAATATATGTGGCTGCTAGTGCTAAGCCACTATGGTGTCGGACTGACCACAGGAGGACTTGCTCTTTTATACATTCGCTCCTGGGACTTGTCTCAAGCTGGATCTATGAGAAGCTCTGTGTAATGCCATGCTCTCCTCTGATGGTCTGTCTGCCTGCCATGTGATGTGTTTTTGCCATCTCCACAGGAGGAGATCCCGGCTAGTGAGGCCTATGAGCACAGTGAGCTGCTTTTCTACAAGGCACAGGTCATGCGGGAAGGAGGGCAGCCAGCAGCAGCACTAACACTCCTGGCAGAGCAGAGGGACCGCCTCAGAGACCCTCTAGGGTTTCTAACAGAAGAAGCTTCTCTAAACCTCCAGCTAGGCAATACAGAGGAAGCTGCTGGGCTGTACCGCAAGCTGCTGGCGCTGAACCCTGACAACTACGATATGCACGTGGGGCTGCAGGCAAGCCTCGGGGTAGCAGCAGCAATGGCAGTTGCAGAGAAAGCGTGGCAACCTTACAGCAGCACTTACAGCAGCAGCAGCAGCGGCGGCAGCGGGCAGCAGCAGCAGCAGCGACCGCATGGGGAGTTCTGGCACGGAGGGAAGGGTCGCAGACGGTTGTTGCAAAACTACAGCGAGCAGGAGCGGGAGGTGTTACAGGGCTTGTATGAGGAGCTGATTGCAGAGTACCCCAAGTCACCAGCATGCCAGCGGATTCCCCTCGATTTCAAGGTTGGGGCGGACTTCCAAGCAGCAGCAGAGCAGTATGTGCAGCGGTACGTCAACAAAGGGATCCCCTCACTGTTTGCTGACTTGAAGCCGCTGTATGCTGACGCTGACAAGGCGGCTGCTCTTGGGCGGCTGTTTGAGGGGCTGCGAGAAAAGCTGGTGAAAGAGGGGGCAGCAGCAGGTAACAGCAGCAGCAGCAGTAGCAGTGCCGCAAACGGCATCAGCAGCAGCAGCAGCGATGGGGAGGATAACCCCCTGACATGGGTCTACCACTACCTAGCCCAGCATTATGATAAGTTGGGGCAGACGGCAGCAGCACTAGCAGCAGCAGATGCGGCATTGGCGTTGGCGCCAGAGGTTGTTGAGCTATACAGCAGCAAGGCAAAGATCTTGAGACATGCTGGAGATGTGGAGGCAGCAGCTTACTATGCGGACCAGGGGAGGCTCAGGGACCTGTCGGATAGGTGAGTCCAGGGACGGTGGGCTCGGCTCCAAGACAAGGGATGTGCAATGTGTTGCCTGCATCTATATGTCTGGGAGCTTTCTCTTAGACTGTTGGGGTACTTTGGGAGCTTGAAGCTTGTGAAGCCATAAGTCTGTGGCAGATGTCTGGAGTACAGGGGGTTTGGATTGCTGATGAGAGACATGAAAGGGATATGTGGGCAACAAGGTGGAAGCTCTTGGCATATCTGGAAGACAGTGCAATGGGAAGCCAGAGGGCAACTACCGCCATCAAGGATGCTATCACTCATGTACACTATATTTGTGACATGTTCTGGATCTCAGTTGGCATGATGAAGTGTAGCCACTGACTGCTTGCTGTTGGCATAGTTTGGGCGCAAGGATTTACCCATAGCAGGAGTGTTGAAATGCTTGGGGAACTTGTATGAAGGGGCTGAATCGCTTGTGAGATGCTCTCAGTCAGGAGTCTCAGATGCTGTTTTTGGTTAAGGCCTGTTGATTAGTATGCAAGTGTGCTGCCTGTGGTGGTGACTGCGTCTAGATGCTACTGGCTGGTGTGGCTCTGTTGTATCATTACTTCTAATTACATCATTAACATGCCATAGCAAAAGTGCCGCATGCCCTGCACCCCGAGCTGTTGCGGAAACAGCGAGGTGGGGGTGCTTTCTGTAGCTGCTACTGAAGCTCCTCCTGCTGTGCTGCTCTGTTTGTTTATCCTCAGGTATATTAACAGCATGGCTGTGAAGGCAATGTTCAAGGCAGGGCGGAGTGATGAGGGGGAGAAGCTGGCAGCATTGTTCACCAGGGATGCCGTCAAGGGGGAGCAGGTGGGTGGGCTATCATGGACTCTATATGTGGGATACAGGGCAGCCAGTAAGCCTTGTCCAAATCCGCCTTGTGCATTGGTTAATATGTTGTGGGTGCTCCACGGCCCGTGGGGGCTGTGCAGTGATCTATCTCATGTTTTATTGTGCAGGATGAGGCATTGTCAGGAAGCAGCAACTGCGGTGCTTTCACATCCACCGTAGCTTTTGCAGGGACATGCATGCTCCCTTCCTGAGATGGGTCCCATGGGGGGTCTGCAGCAAAATCTCTCGCTACCGGTGCAACTGGTGAATGCTTCTTGCTTTGGCTTTTCAGTGCATCTTTGGCATCATTTTGGAGTAATTCCTTTGCCAGGCGTCGCTGCTCGACTTGCTTTGCTATTCAAGCGCCCTGGCAGGCTGTTTGAGCTTGACTGTGGTCAACCGCCCAACAACCTCCCCGTATGAAGCATCTGAAATGTCTGCACATAGCGCTTCCTCTATGGCTATTTTTTCAGTTGATGTGTGTTGCTCCTGTTTTTGCTGCAGTCCAGCAACCTGTACGACATGCAGCACACCTGGTACGAGGTCCATGCGGGTGAGGCCCACCTGGCTTCAAAGCAGTACGGCCCGGCACTGAAGAAGTTCCTAGCAGTACAGAGTCACTTTGTTGACATTGGTGAGGACCAGTTTGACTTCCACAGCTACTGCATCAGGAAGATGACACTGAGATCATATGTGTCCATGCTACGAATGGAGGACCACCTATATGACCACCCCTTCTTCCTCAGGGTGAGTCTTCTGTCTTTTGTCTAGGTTTCAGCGCTACAGATGTAAGCGTTGGAGTCATCTCACGGGGTCAGCATGGCTGCAAGGCTGTGCCTTAATCTAGTTCATGGAAACCGTGATGTTCGTAGCTGTGCCGTTTCCAGCCACCGGCCACCGTATCAAAGGAAACTATTTTAAGACACGTTCCCAGCACAAGGATGCATGTTGGAGCCATGTGGTGTGGGTTACAGCTAGGAGGTTCCTACAGAAGTACCAACACTCACATGGTGCATTTTGAGACGCCAGGTGTACATGGAAGCGACGGTACTAAACTTTTGCGCACCTAGAGTTGCACTTCGCCATTTGCCTTTTGCAGCACTGCCCAACATCTTTGCTGCAAGTACTACGATTGCTGCGTTGTTGGCCTTCTGAACGGTGGGTTAAACAAATGCCCTGTGATCTAGCAGCTTAAATGCCCTCCGCAGTGGCAACTCAAAAAGTGCTGTACCCGTACTGACTGCGTGCTCTGGGTGTCTCTCTATGTTTTCCCTCCAGGCTGCCTGGGGTGCGGTGCGTTCCTACCTGGACCTGATTGAAGCCCCTGCTGCTGCCAAGGCGGAGGCAGAGGCTCAGGAGGCAGCACTGGCAGCACTCAGCCCAGAGGAGAGGAAGAGGGAGAAGCTAAGGAGGAAGAAGGCAAGGGGCTGGGGAAAGTGCAACTAATGGGAGAGGGGGATTTTTGGGCTGCGCTTCTGTTGCATCTTGTGGTTTTATTGGTGTCCGGGCTGCCCAGGTGGTAAGGCCCTTTGCTAATTAGAGTAGATGGAAGGTGTGGGGATGTTAACCACAGGTTAGCACCCATCTGAGCTGTGGTAGGACGGGACAGAGCTGCCTGCATGGGATGCCAGCAGGTTTGCAGCATAGTTTGCGGGGCTAAGTCTTTTCAGATCCCCAGGTGCAGGAGGATTAATGTAGTATGATTGGCAGCTAACAGTTGGCATGTAAAGGGTGTTGGATGTCTAAATGCCTAGAATGCACAATTCCTGGCATGGGTCCTGGTGACTTCTGGTACTCACCATTCAGATGCATCTATACATGCTTCCTTGTACCATATGTGCGATATTGAGATGGGCGTTGTTTGTGTTGCTGCTTTTGCTCGTTTCAGGAGGAGAAGCGTCGTGAGGCTGAGCGTGTGGCAGCTGAGGAGGCGGAGAAGAAGACACGGGAGGCAGCAGCAGCAGGCAGCAATGACAAGGGGAAGAAGAAGAGTGGACCAACCAGGTAGGCAGCCACCTCTAGTCCTATAACTCTCATCGTAAATGGTATGCTCATGTCTGGAGGGGAGGTAGGAGGATGTATCAGTTGGACGTTATCACTACTGTGGGCTCAATCTGCATGGGAGCTAAGCAGCAAGTCAATGGTTTCAATTAAAAGCAAGTACCTTTCAGGCAGGCAAAAACATAAGTGCTTTGTTCTTCTTGGTTGGATCCTCAGGCATACCCATTGGGCACTCTTAAACTATCAGCAGCTTACCCTGTGGCAGAAGTAGCTATCATCCCAAGAATTCTCCTTAAACCCTGCTATTCCTGCCAGCAGAGGCGGAAGCCTGGCTGCTGACATGCACTGGTGTGTCTGGTTGTGAAGTGAGGCAATGGCACTTGCTCGTTGGTTCTGCTGCTCTTGGCCCTGGCCCCTGTTACATTGTCAATTCAACAAGCATGGGATACACTGGGCAAGTTTTGTACAGTGCTTGGTGCTTTGATGATAACAGCTGCAGTGCATTTCATGGGCAGCCTCTATCTACGATACATGCTTTATTGGTCCTTTGTCGTTGCGGCAAACTCAAAAATATTCCCTGCCCTCTCCTTTCTCCCCCCCAGACCCCCAGATGAGGATCCCCATGGCGCCAAGCTGGCTGCCACTGAAGACCCCCTGGGTGAGGCCACCAAGCTTGTGGAGAAGTTGAAGAGCCACTGCTCCCATCACCTGCTCACGCAGCTAGCAGCATTTGAGGTGTACAGCCGCAGGGGGAAGCTGCTGCTGGCCCTCAGTGCAGTACAACGCGGGGTGGAGATTGCGGGCAGCCAGGACCCAGAGGTGGCAGTACGGCTGGTACGGCTGGCGCTACAAGGTAAGGATGGGTTGGAAGAGACCGTTTTGCAATGGGGAAGGAAGGCATGGCTTGTGGATGTTGCATCTGGACATGTGTAAAAAGTTTTGGAGGAGCTGAGCACGTGGAATGAGAAGGGTGGGACTCTGGGAGGTGAGTGTTAAAAGGTGATGCTTAGGAGTGGAGTACAGGAAACCACTGCAATTTTTGGTTTCTGTGTTATAGAATTCTGGCTTGCTTCCCGTGCAGCTCTTGTTTACGTTAATGGCACTTTCACTTCTATGTTTGCTTCCGGCTGTACTGTAGATAGCCACTTGAGCTGTCACGCACTGCAGATCTCCAGAGTATCCGTTATCTGCTGTTGGTTGCAATCTGAAGTGTCATCTGTCCTGTGGTTGCTCCTGTCCCTGCAGTGGCGCAGACCCCTCCTGAGAACCCTGTGGTGAAGGAGGTCATTAGCAACAGTCTGCCTAAGCTGCTAGGCTCATCAAAGTCAGCTGCAGACTTTGCCGCAGCTTACAAGCAGCAACACGGCAGCAGCAGCAGTTTGTTGCATAGGGCCGCCGCAGCAGAGATGGAGGTTTTAGTGAACCCCAGTGGCAAGGTTAAAACCCTAGCAGGGTTGGTGGGGGCAGATGATGCTACGGCACAGGGCTGGAGTCATAAGGAGGCAGTAGCAGTGCATCAGCAGTTGTTGAAGGGGCCTATGGCGGATGCAGCAGCAGCAGCGGAGTGGAAGCAGCAGTGCAGCAAGAGGTACAAGTGGTCTAGGTACTTTGGAGGAGAGGATGTGGTCGACGTTCCAGCAGCAGATGGCAAGGAGGCAGCAGCAGTGGCAGGTGTGAATGGCACAGCATCTGCAGTAGCACAGTTGAGCATCAGTCACTGATGACATGGTATACTTGAGTAGACAGAGTAGACTGCGAGCACCGTAGCAGGTATAGCAGTCTCCTATTGTTGAGGATCTCAGTGCTGCAGATGTAATCCGCCATGCAATATGGTGTCAGGGAGGTATGGCTGTGGGTGCGGCAGTGATCGGCGATGCTCGAGCGAGCTTGGGCGAGATGTGTGACCGCTCGTGATGTAAGGTCCTTGTTATCGCAAATAATTTGTTAACAGAGACCACTGCACAGCCCTCTGGGCCGTGCAGCACCCAAGCATGACTCCAACCGCAAAAAATTTGTGACAGCTTGAGGTGCGGGGCCTATGGCACTTATTGCTATGGCATATCATGAAATGTAGTAATAATAGTCCCGTATTCACTCGACGGCAAGGGCAATTGGAGCTCTCTTTAAAAATTGGGACAAGCAGGACTACACCGCGGTTATATGTCCACAGCTACTACCTGCATGCCCACACCATAGGCAAGCATCCCTCCCGATGCATTGCTCGTGACAAGAGAGGCTAAGAGCAGGACCCACTAGTGGGACAATGTGGCCCTTTTGCTTGCAAGACACTATGAGACAGCCATGGCCTAAATAGTAATGAAAGCAACATCTCGCGCAAAACACCACTGAGCAATAATGCAGGCACAAAACTAGCCAAATCCTCTCACAATGGGTGTTGGGCGGTCTACCTATGCCCCTCCCCAAAGCACCATCCACTTGTCAGCTTTAGAAGAAAAGTGCTAAATGCCATGCCTGCGTTAATGGCAGCTCAAGAAGATTAAGCAGTGTGGTGCACAACACAATTGCCACGTGCCCAAAAGCGCTCGGCCAAAATCCATCGCGTGAGGACCATGATGCTGAAGCGCAGGCTGGATGAAAAAGCATTTCACAATCAATGCATGAACCATCGATCTGCTCATGAGCCTGCCTAGGAGTAGACTAAGCCCCTCTATCTCTTTACGCGCTGGCGGCAACATCAAGCAGCAAGAACACTCATTTGCCATTTGCGAGGAATCAAGGTGTCCATGAAAGCCTTACAGAACGCCCCCACACATAAGATGGAAGCCAGCTGTTCTGGAAATCAGAGGTTGCAAGGGCACGTACAGCAGTTTCACACTGTTGCTAACTCATCCAAAAACCAAAACAGAGCCGCTACTGATACATAAAGGAGACTGCGCACACAGCGGCAAATCTTACACCCTCAGTTCCACTCTTATTTGGAAAGGCGCTTACGGGGCTCGCTCTGAGATACATCAAGTAGATATGTCTACACAGAGGGAGTGTATTAGAATGCTCCTAAACAAATCAAAATGGGAAACCTTTACAATGCCTTATAGATCAAAAGTGCAGACATGAATTGAGACTATTGTGACAATGTACAAGGGCGCCTATCCCATATGCTGCCCTGAGTGGCTGGTTGGGATGCTCTGATGATAAAGATGACGGCCTGCAGAGCCAACATATCAACGCATTCTCATCCTTACACCAAAATTGTCTTGTGGTAGCTCTGGCATTTCAAAAAAACTGCTCATCTGGGCTTTGCAGGCCGAATCATGGTTTTTGAAGGAACAGTTGTCAGATTGATGTTGAGACCAGACTGATCAGCCGTTAATCAGCCGGTGGGCACGGCCGCCCATGCAGGCCCTTGCCAACGTGATGCACAGTTTGCACACACTGCATTTGCATTCTACAGGAAGACTTCAATAGATGTACCAAGGGTTATAAGTAGGTATTAGAGTATAAGAGTCACCTATTGAAAGCTTCTGAGCTGTGCAGAGAGCGAAGTGGCTCCATTAAAACATTTTCTAGAACATGCAAGAGACCCCATCAAGCAGGAAGAAGCTCAGCTCACTCCGGCATGCAGGTGTCTTCATCCTACTCATTGGCACAGTGCCTGAGGCCAGCAGAGCTATGACGTAACTGTAGATGTTCCCAAAAGCAATTTTGCAATTTATAAAACAACTTCATCCACGCCTCACATAGCGCACCACACCAACTAGCATTTTTAGGGGCTGAAAGCTGACCCTCACCTTGCAGCCAAAATGAGAAGTGCGCAAAAGCATGCAGCTTCATTCTTGCCACCGGCTGCTGAGCACCAGACCCCAAGTAGACAAAGCACTTTGAGCACCATTTTCTTTTGCTCAAGTGGTGCCATTGAAGGCCATGAGATTCTTGCAGCTGCCAACAAGATGATGCTCAGCAGGTAGGACTTTATTGGCAAGGAGTGCCCAATTCCAGCAATGCGCTGGCCCAGAAGTCCAAGCCCTCCTAGGCGGTTTGAGTACTGATACAGCAGATAATCGCAGATGAAAGGTAAGAAGAACACCATTGGCAGGACGCATTTCAAGAGATACCTGCAAAAAGGGAAGCAGGGTATGAGATAGATGCTGCAGGATACTGTTGATGTGGTGGAGCAATGCAAGGCTAGTGCACAATTCGGTTCAAAAGACTGCATTACTTCAAAATGGCACATCGGCCGCAGGGTCTGGACTAGCATCTGATGCATTAAGAAGTAGCGGCCACCTTCAGCAGCCGAAAAGGCAACGCAGTCTTGCTCATGCACCATGCTGACATGGGCCTGCAGATGCCTGCTCTTTTGTATGATATTTCAGACATCCACATGCAAGGAGTGAACCATCACTCCAAGCTTTTGTATGATGTATGCTTGATAACACAGGACATCATGGCCGTAGAAAGGATCAAGAAAACAAATTTTTGTTAAGGCCCGGTTAGTGCATATCTGTGTATGTCCCAAATGTACTCGCAGAAAGGGAACCAGGGCACGAGTACAATGTTCAGGATAGTGCTGAAGTCGTGGAGCCAACAGTGGGCAGTATGGCATAGACTGCATTATAATGAAGATGACACAAACTAAATGGTCATGTGCCGTGACATCTTGTGCACTGAGAAATTGCGGCCGCTTGCAAAGAGCAATTGAAGTGGCAGTCCAGCCTGGCTGATGTATGTGTCCTTATACACACAAGGTTTAACATAAGTGGGAGCTATTCTTTTAAAAGCGTTCTTGTTCAGATGATTCTCCCTGATGTAGGCCTGCAGACGGCCCAATTTATGATATCTCATTCTAGACATCGGCACACAATCTGAGGCTGGGTCCCAGTAGTATTACCAGCGCACCTGATATTGCTAGGAGCCAGCACACCCAATTTTACAATGCCCTTCTCATTCAAAAAGACAAGACTGAAGCCAGCAGTGGCTAGAGCTCTCTTCTCTACTAGTACAGGGCGGAACCGCCAGGAGCACCCAATGTCTTCTGGTCCTGACCCTGCATCCATACAGTCATTTGATGTGGTCAATTTGAGGCAATAGTGGTTGTCATAAACTTTGTGATTGCAGGAGCATAATGAGCGTAGTGGAGGCTCCCCAACCACGCAAAGACGCCGGATGCAACACAGCCAGCATATTCAAGCAGCGAACTCCCTGCTGTTGAAATCACCCACTCATACCTACCTTCATCTCCCTGATCAGAGTAAGACCTGCCCAAATCTACTTCAACTTGCAAGTAGAGGTCTTCAAGTCTTGTCACAGGCAGGCTAAATCTTCTGGCTTGAGCAGGCTTATGCCTCCATGTAACGTTGCCGTCTTTGCCTCGCTTCCCAAAGTACAATCCAACCTGTGCAACAAGCTACATCATATTTTAACTACAGTTGAGACCATGACTAGCTGGTTGTGTCTCACCTTGCCTGTGCAGTTACCAACCAACTGCCACTGGTGGCTGGCAGCGGTCAACAGACCAGTTAGTACTGCAGCGGGGCATTTGAATTCTGCGCGTGTTGATTTTGCGGCCGTGGTCACGGAGGATTGCTTCAGGCATGCGTCCTCTGCTCCCCCGACGCCAGTCGCGAGCAGGACCAGCATTGCGAGGTAAACCCGCATTGCAGACGTTCTGGAATCAAAACAACGGAATAGTTACGGAGGCGATCGCTTTTAAAAGATTACAGGCTTCGCATCAAGCTCTTTCGCTCCCAAGGGTAGAAAGCGTTTAGCGAGATGAGATTGGGCACAACCAAATTGAAACATAGAAAGCTGCAAGGACATAACATGAGCAGCACGTACCATGGCAAGACAGAGGACAGCGAGCCTCTTGGCAGCGGTACTGTAGTGTGACACGTACTTCAGAGTGACATGGCTCGGCGAACTCACAGCCAGAATCAGGCCTGAATAGTTGGACCAGATATAAACTCTCAGTCCAAGACATATGCGACGTACAGACCGCTAATAATCGCTCATGCCACGTGTGTTTGAGCCAATATCTCATACTTGTATGCCGCTGACGTGAAGTTTGAGCGCGGGTCCCCTTGTGAGTACTAGTGAAGTGTGCCAACGGCTAGAGTGGAGGAGCTTTCGATGGGATAACCAAACCGTAATGAGCTAACGGGACTGCAGAGCGGCAGAAGTCCGCCGCAGATGAGCTAGTGACTAGACGGTTGGACCCTTGATCTGCTGGCTGGCCATCCTGCATCACGGATCGAGAATTCCTGCACCGCTGGTTCATTTGGATACTGTTGCCCGTTACAGAGATAAACATGCGGCACAAACGGTCCGATGACCCAACAACTGCAACATACAAGAAATTACAGAAGAAGAAGAAGAAGAAGAAGAAGAAGAAGAAGAAGAAGAAGAGCTACGCCGAGCTGGTTGAGCTACTGCAGGGGGCAAGCACCACCGCTGCAGTCCCAGCCCGCGTAAGTTAAGGGAGAGGCAACTGAGGCTAGGGTGCCTAGCCTCGTGTCCCCTACCGTAAACTGTCCTGGCTGGCGTGGGTGGGCATCTCGCCCACCCACCTTTGTTATCTGCGTTTGCGCTTCCAGGGTGCTCTTTTGTCTTTGTTGCGTTCTTTCTTTTGCTTGCTCGTGTAGATCCAGTGCAGCAGCTTTGTGGTCTTGAGGTGTATGGCTTTGATTGTTGCCTTAAAGTCTTGTCCATTAACTCCAAGAGCCAGGAGCTTTGTGTTCAGGTCTTGGAAGATGCTGCCCGCTACTCCTATGACTAAGGGAGTGTAGTGTACAGTGGCCATTCTATCAGCCTCTCGTAGTGCGTCATATAGGCCCCTGTGTTGCTCTACAGCTTGCGCCAGTTTTCCGTCCTTGTCGGTGTCCCTGCAGAATTTGATCTCAACAATCCAGTACTCCGCAGATTGGCCATCTGCTGCGGGCCGGTAGAGGAATGCGTCTGGGATGCTTTGTCTCCGCATCAATTCTTTGACATGTACCGGCATGCTGTCAGGGAGGGCCGTCTCTGGGATGCGGTGTGGCCGTGGCACCAGGCCTTCGTCACTGCAGTACGTGCCACTCCCCAGGTCCATCATGACGACAAATCCTCCTTTGCGGCCTCGCAGTATGGCCTTGAGAATCAATCGACCGATTGTATTGTGTCTGTGAGTGTACAGCCTGCTAAGCATTGTGCATCCGGATGCTGTGTGATGGCATCCATCTTCGTGCCCGCACAGCAGGCAGTTGCTGTTATCCGCGTGTTTGAACCAGTAAGCACGTTTTCTGTTGTATAAGGTGCCACTTCGGTACTTGAGGACCGTTTTGCGCACCCCATGTTTCAGGCTGGCGTCTGTCAGGAAGCGATTGCTCGCCTTCTCGTCTCTGTCCGCTGATGCCTTTGCCCAGGCCTCAAAGTAGATCGTCTTGCGGTTAGCATTGCCCAGCCGGCACCTCTTGTGGCTCACCTTCTTGAGGTCCGTCTTGAGGTCTTCAAGGGGGCGCTTGGTGGGCAGAGGTTGCGGCATATCCTCTGGAGTTAGGGGTGATGCAACGTCATTGAGAATGTATGTCTTGCCAGTAATGTCACTCCGGACTTCCCTCTCCGCATCCTCGCGGGTCATCCACCTACTGTGTTTTCCTTCCTTGCAGACAATCACGCCATCAGCTTCTTCTTGACCCTCCTCGGTGCCTTCTGTTGTGGTTGCGGCTGGCTCCAACAGAAGAGAATTACAGAAAAGCATGCCCGGCCTGCCATCTTCATATAGTTCAGACAGATTATTCCAGAGCAAAACTTCGGAGTGCACACACAGACCCCTTCACACTTCACATCCGCCATATGAAACCCAGCTGAAGCACAATAACCAATTGCCAATTACCAAATGGCCCCGTCAAAGCAAGCAGAAAATGAATCTAGTCCGCAACCGACAGTGATGCAAAACCCTCAATGGAGGACGCGCTTAAGACCAAGGCTGCTGAATACTGATACAACCAGACTCCACTAAATAAGCAGCTGAACAACACTAATGCAATGTGCCACAAATGTGCCTGGTAACACCAAATGTCACTGAGCCGCCTTCACACTGCCATACCGTTTATCTATCACTGTTCAAGCAGGGGACAACCTGATGCGCTTGGCCTCCCCCTGGTCCAGCTCTTCCTGTCCCAATGAAGACTCCCGCTTTACCCCACCTGCAGCTGCTTCCCCCATGTTGCTATCTACTAGTACCTCACCCTCTGCTGCTGCTTCTAGCTTTGGCCCCTCATCAGCCTGCCCAACCTGCTGCTGCTGCTCAGCTGCTACCTCCACAGGCTCCTCCTTCACCACAGCCCCCATCACACCCTTTACATCCCCCTCTTCCTTCATACCCTCTGCAACTGCTGCGCCCATCTCCTCTCCCTCCAAACCAAGGTCAGCCATTTCTGCTGCTGTGTCATCACCCCTGCCTCCTGCACTCCCCTCTCTTGCTGCTAGTGCTGCTACAGCGTGGCTGGTGGCCTCTGCTTCCATAGCTGCTGCTGCCATGTCTCCCGCAATGTTCCCATCCTCCCCGAGCCCCGCAGCCCCAGGCCCCAACAGCCCACCAGCTTCTGCTAAGCATTTGACCTTCACAATGGCTCCATCATCCACCCCATAGCGCTCTGCCTCCTCCCCATGAATGCGGCGGGCATCTTTGTAAAACCAGTCATCCAGCTCTGGGTCGTATACTTTGTCAAAGGGCTCGGCGCTGATGGCGCAGTTGGGCTGGTTGGGATCCTCCCGCTCCAGGTGCTGCTGCTCAGGCTCTGGCTGCTGGGCCTCCTGCAAGAGAAAGGAAAGCAGTAGGCAAAGGTTAGCAAGGAAGTTGATGTGTATGGGACAAAGGGCAACTGAGGATTGAGGGCCTGAAGATTGAAACGAAGACCAGACTCTGCTTCACTTGGAACCAGCAAAACCCCATTTCCCATGAGTCTAGAAATAAGCAGTATAGACGACCAGATGCAAAAGACACTTACTAGCAATGCAATCAATGTGCGAAGGAAGAAGGCTGAACTGCCAATGGCAAAGGCCATATGCAATGCACCAAGTGCGTGCTAACATGAAAACGGAACCATCTTGGATTTGTAGACAGCTGGTAACTTGACTACCAGGTGGACAAACCACATGGCTTTGTCTAAAAGAAGCAGAGTACATGACTGAGGCACCCGAAAACTGTCTGCCAGCAGTGCATCATGCTAAGTCCAAGATGCCCAAGAATCTGTCAGCAGTACCGCCATGCAGTAGCCACGGTCATGGTCTGCTGACCCAAGAAATACGTTTCTTTGCCAATGTGCTATTTTGGGACAGCGGGACTGAGATCGGACCTCATCTGCTGCTGCAACTTGTATAGAAACTGCTTGCAGATGTTGCTGGTAGGTTGCTAATTCGGCTGGAGCTGCCCAACAGGCCTAACGACATGAGTGGAAGTTTTTGAACCCTCAACCTCCTTATAAGCGGTTTAGATTGCATTCACATCAATACAACAATGTGTAGAACTGGCTGGCAGTCACACCTAAGTGCGGTCCAACAGGGGATCGCGACAAGGGCCTGAGACACAGCTGCATACACGTAATATCCATTATGAGACATCTTACCTCTTCGTCAAAGAAGGCTGGCGCAGCTTCTGAAGGCGCCAAAGTGCCGGCGACCCAATCGTCCACGCCAGCATACCACTGGCGGCAAGCGTCTCCTCCAGCTGCCCGTCTGCGCTTCCTGTGGAACGCGAGATCTAGGAACGACTGCCTAGTCTTGGCTGAGGCTGCCGCGAGCTGCTTTATTACCCCTGGGTGGCACTCCTGCGAAGATAGCAAGTGACGGTGAACATTGCTGGTCAGCACATATACCGCGTCGGGAGGCACCACTCTTGCAGCCCGAAACTTGAATCCGTCTATTACACCGTCGGTTGCATAATCATCCTCATCTAACCGTAGTCAGAGCAACTCGACAGGAGACCCATGCCGATGCTCAGCGGCCAGCCAGTTCCCCGGGAGAACTCGAGTAGCAGACACGATCATGCCATCACGATGCTGGGATAATGACCATGCACATAAACCGATTCTACTACACTTCGCATCCAACATCTACCGAAACACCTGCAACCGACGGACAAACACTCTAACATCAAGCTTGAGCTGCGTGCCGATCTCTCCCTTCAGCCTGGACAGCACATCCGCACCATGCAGAGATAATATAGGACCGGCATGGATGATGGGAACACACGAGGAGACAAATCGACGGGCCCTGTCACCTGACAGCGAGGGCTAGTGTGCACCGTCAATGCAGGAGTCTAAACCAAGCTGCGGCACACGTGGCTCCTTTGGAAACATTCTCAGATGCTCATCGTCATTGCCACACCCTGATACTACACCCCGAGGTGGCTCACAAAAAGAGGCACAAGCAGCTTCAACCAGCTTACCAAATGACCACCCAGGTACAATTTTCTCAAGAGTGCCAAAGCAAGCGGATGTCGACTTGAGACCTCCAAGGAGCCCCCTCGGCCTCACTGCACACACCCAGTCTGCTGATCTGCTAGACTGTTGACATAATACTCAGCCTCATGCGACCCTCTGGATGCAGTCCTCAGCTGTCCCTGCATCATTCTGCACTGCTCCCCTAGCTTACCAATAGCCTAGCTTAACAATAGAAACCGACCCCTCTGAGCTGCCCTGTCCATTGCATACCATATCCATGCTCTGCCATACATTTATGAAGCAGGTTAGGCACCAAGAGCAACATGCAAGCAGATGCAAGCAAGTACATGATAACACAGTGAAGGTGGTGAGAAAGTTGCATGCAATGCTATGACAGCAGGTTGAGCGATACAGCAGTGGTGGCCATGCTTGATATACATAACATGCACAGCAAAAAGAACACATTGAATGCAGGCTGACACTAAGGTTACTTGGAGGTTGCTGCAAACACAACATGCTAAAACAACACCCCTGCCTTTTAAACGCTACCTTAATGAAGGATGCCGAGAAGCTTGTGGTCTTCACTGCTGGATCATCTTCTGGAGGAGGGCTGCTGGCATCTGCAAACAAACCACCACTGGCTAGATTAATGAGCAGCTTGTCCAGCTGGTTGGCAGTGATGTTGCCCGCCGTCAAGTTGCTTGTGAGGGGTGACATGGCTTTGGTCTTAGGTGGTGGTGGGGGATGGGGCAAGGGTGATGCTGATCGCCGCTGCATGGGCCGCTGCTGCTGCTGTTGCTGGGCTGGTTGCTGCTGCTGCATGTGCTGGCTGTAGGGCCATTGTGATGGCGGTGGCGATGGTGGTGGAACAGCCATGACTGCCTGTGGTGCTGTCCGAACAGGCAGGACTGCCATTGGAGCTGCTTGCTGGTGTACTGCTGGCTGTAGCACATGCCCTACAGACATGTAAGGTCCCTGCTGTGCCTGTGGAACCAGCTGAAACTGCTGACCTGAAAAACCTGGTGCTGTAAGAGCTGACGTAACAGCAGCTCCAGGTATTGCGCGGCCCTGCTGCATGATGTAGCCACCTGGAGCTGGTACAGCCACTGAAAACCCTGGGAAGGCTGACACCTGCTGGGGCTGCAACAGTACCGTGCCAGCTGCCATGCCCATGGGTCTCTGCAGTGCTATGCCGTGGGGAACTGGCACAGGCATTGGCACTGGAGCTGCTCGGCTGCTGGTGGACCTCATGTTTGCCTTGACCTTCTCTAGGACTTCTGAAGGGAACACTGGCTTGGGCGCCACCCAAGTGTTGAATAGCTTAGACAGCGTGACACGCTTGTCCTGCAACGTAGAATCCCAGACTGCTCCAAACACCTGTGGGCAACAGACGATTGGAATAAGCTAGATAACCTTGGCCGAGGAGAGCACGACGCAGGGCACGGCTGCTCACCTCTGGCAAGCGTCTCGAGAACAGCTCCACGTAGGGATCCTTCACGTTCTTCACAATGCTGTCTAGGAGGTAGAGCGCAGGCAGCTTTTGAGGTGCTGGGCACTGTGAGGAGGAGGAAAGTGAGCAAGCAGCTTCCGTGGGGTTCCCATGGGTGCAGGGTCCAAGAAAGCTTACCGTCATGAGGTGCTTTTCAATGGCCGTGACTAGACTTCCCGCATGCTGCTTATTATCTTCTGCAATCATGCTTAGAGCATTGATGTCCTTCTTTTCAGCCCGCTGCAAGCCCTTCAATTCGGCACTGAAGGCGTCCACGAGCTCTTTCGCCATCGTACTAGGCTCGCTGTCACGCTGAAGAGGCTGGCACTATAAAACTCTCACTCCATGCAAAACGACTACAACTGACAGCTTATGACGCCAGTGGCTGATCTGTTTATGCGCTTGTTGGCTCCGCGGCTCCACAAAAACAAGAGACTTGATCCATCAACATTCCACAAACCGAATTAATCACTTGCTGTACGTCTATTGAGCGATTGGATGGCCACAAGGCTGCATTTTGCTGGCCGTTTGCCATTGCTTGGAGGTGCGGAGTGAGAGCTTTAGCATCCGTGCCGCTACAGCCAACAGCACCCTCGGAAGTCTCTTCCTCTCCTCGGCCAGTTGATTGCTAGAGCCCTGCCTACGCATGGTATGGCTGCACGCGTACCGATACGTATGACTTTGAACAACTTAGTTGCTTGCCTCACACCCGCTGCGTTCAGATGCAAAGGTGGTACCCTTCGAACACGGGGGAGTGTGAATCCAGATTGCAGCCTAGTCTTAAAGATCAAATTATATTTCTGGCTTACAGCCAGATCATCATTCGAACTGGGCTGGATCTGCTGGCATCCTCTGGCCTGGCATGGTAACCACAGCGAGTCTCCAATAGGAACACATTGCCCGCGGCAGCTGGCGCTCCTGCGGTTAGACACCATGCTCGGACCGCAGTTGAAGCCGCTTCTGACTCTTTACGTTCACCTGCTGCTGCCTTCTTTTTGCTTGACCCCCTGCTGTTGACTCGAAACCTTCACGCCTGCTCCTGCTTTTGTACAGCCCATGCCCGCTACTGCTCCACTGGCTGCCCGCAACTGCTTCTGGATCATCCCACATCTCTTGCACATGACCTTTGTCCAAGTGTCCACCTGTAAAGTTATGATTCAGCTGAGCCTCCTCCCCCAGCTGGTCATGGCCTGCATTTCTGTCATGACATTGTTGTTCCCCAAGCTCGCTATCTTCACCATTCATGACACCCTCGGAGTGCCACCGCTGCTGCTGCTTTGGTTCCTGCAACATGTGACCCCTATAGGATCCCTGCATCCCACCACTGCTGCTCGCATGACCCAGGTCTCCCCCTTGTCGCCTGTGCTGTCCAACCTCAGAATCTCCAGCAGCATAGCCTTGACTCCATTGCTGCTGATACAAAGGATGTGGCATGCTCCTGGTAGCCAAGCTATAGCACCTGGCTGCTGCTGGTGGCTGTGGAAGCAGTGGATGGGGAAAGAGGGCACCATCTGACAGCCTTCTAGCTGGTGGTGTGGGCCATCCTTGCAGCTGAGCTGCCTGCATGGACCCTGGTGCAGACCATCCCAGGGAAGCAGCTGCAACCGCAGGGTGAATGTGCCTGGTAGCAGGTTGGAGCGCAAGGTTACTTAGGGGGTGGCAAGCAGCAATAATTGAATTTCCAAGCAGATGGTGTCCTGATGCAAAGGCAGTGCGTGCTTCAAAGTGTGCTGAGCACGAGATTTTACTAGCCAAGGGGTGATACACAAGCAGGAAGTGCTTCTGCAAGACATCGAAAACTATCAGTAGATACCAAGCTCCCTGCTCCCAATGCAAGTGAGACATGATGCAATGTGGTGATTCCTGCAATGCCAAGAAGGTCGTGCGACTGGGGGTCGTATGACTCTAACATGAGGGCATGCAACTTCCATTATCATACTTAGTTTTGCAAGGAGGGTGCAAAGGTCACTTTTCAAACCAGCAATGAATACACTGTCACAGCTGATCTTCAAAGGTCAAAAGAAGGGTTCATGGGGACCCAGTCTCGGTAAGGAATTCAGTCGGTATGAATGCCCCTCTCCTCACCCCATGGCAATGCCTCCCCAGTAAGGATAATGATGATTTGGAGGTTCAGTTGGATTGATGGCAGCTGGGATGTTCCAACTTAATCTGCTCTCCAGGTCCTTGAGTGATGCCTTGGGCTGCTGATTGGCCTGGCTGCTCAATTTCTGAAGATGCCAAAGACACAGGGGGTCAGTAACCCAGCCTTCTATAGCAAGCATGCATTCAAGCCATGCCACGAGCAGCCAGTGTGCAGCAGCATGTGCCGTCAGTCACTTGCCCATGTTGGCCTACAGGGCGGCTGCTGCATGCGTAATCACTGCCTGTCTGTGCTCACAGGGCAAACTTATAAGTGCAGCTTCATGAAAAGCAGTGAACTTGGGTTAGAGCAGCATGGCATGCTAGAGAGTGAACTAGCTGTTAGTTGCTGACCAGCAACCCATACGGCTTTGGATCTGCAAGATTTCTAGAGCAGTCCTATGCTGAAATGTGTAATTCTGTGCATAGGTCGCAGGGTAGCAGGCACTGCATGCTCTCAGTGCCCTACTTGTAAGTACTCTTTCTTTGTGGGCAGCACCAGGTTTGCCCAGGAACTGCTATTGCAGGAGTATGTGATCAAGGTGCTCACCTTGGTGCGCTTCTGCCTGTCCAAATCTGAGCTGCTGCCATCTGCACTGCTACTGCTGCTGTTGTTGCTGCTGCTCTCCTGGCTGCTGTCCCTCCCCTCATGCTTTGCCTTCTTCCTCTTCTTCCTCTTGCCTGAGCTACCATGACTGCTACTGGGTAGGCAGCAGCAGCATGCAGCCTTGCAGCTTTTGCCTCTCCTCCATCTGGCAATGCACCAGCACAGGCCTATTGCTAGGAATAATATGAAGACGCACAACACTATGCCAGAGGTCCTGTTCAGGGGAGAAGATTTGCTTGGAGCTGCATGGCACAAGGAGCAGCGAGGGCTATCTCAGCAGAAAAATGGCAGGAAGTGATGCTTCAGATACCTTGAGTGAGTGCAGTTGCAACCAATCAGGAAAAGCATGGTGCAAAAGCTCCTCCAGCAGGCCTTCTGTGCATCTCCCTCAACAGCCAATGAGATGTACATTGGCACTGAGAAGTTGTCTGGCAACATTGCATAGCTGTTATTACTGCCATTGCTGCAGAGCTTGAAGCACGCAACTCAAGCTGGACAGAGCAGCTAGAACAGCAATCAAGCTCCACAGTCCTACTGGCTGTGCTTCCAGCTACTGCAGCTCAACCACCTGCAGTTATCCCTTGCGCCCTCATGCTAGCAGTAATATGTTCTCATCTGTGCGTGCCGAGTACTGCTCATATACGCCATGCAGCAGTTCCACAACTAGCTGCAAGCTGCTCAAAGAGCATGCAAGAAAATGTATCACCATGCCTGCTATTGCTATGCGGGCACAGGGCGCGTTGGCTTGAAGGTGCCCCGTGCTCGTGAGGACTACATTGCCAAGGTCCTTGCTTACAGCTGCTGTGTTCGTCATCATGCGCTTAGGCTGTCCCTTTCACATTTAATCCCAACCAGACGAATGATAAGGGGCAGCCTATTAGGCACAGAGTGTGGACCTCGCCAAGCTGCTGTTACCTATGATGCCTGGGCTAGAAGGTGCTGGTCCTGGAGAGCTGCCTGGCCGCCCTTCATTGCCAGTGGAGATGCACCACTGGGGGTCCAGGAGGTTCTGAAAATGCACAGAGGGAGAGTAAAATGCTGATAGCTCACATTCAGCATGTAAGTACAGGTGCACATCCAGGACTTGTCACGCCAGAACCCGCTATCAGCGCAACCGGGTCAACCATTACAGTTCTTTTTCTGCTCACCGCAATGTGTGCTTGGGTAGCTAAGAATAGCCACGACTAAAAGGTACTTTGGGACTACAGGTATTCAGTCATGTCTGTTCCCTGTATACAACTGCATCATGCAGTCTGCCCAGTGGCTGCATGCACATGCCCCACCCTCAAACTTTGCAGCAGTTCACAACATCTGCGAGAAGTTCGAAATTTAGTCGCATCGGTAATGGGGACTATCTTTGCTTTTACATGCTCTAATTGCTGCTGCTTCTGCCGGCTCTGCTATGCTTCTGGCTTATATCATGCTGCACTGCTGCTGCTGCTTCTGAGCCACAGGTCCACATGCGGGCGCAAGTAGCTTCAATTGTGTATAACCTGCACCAGGTGCCTCTTCGACCCAGGCATGGGGATGAACAACTGCTTCATGACGATTTCATGTGCCACTTCGGCACTTCAGCGTGACAGAGTGAAGGTGCTGTACTTACTGTGAGGTCGTTTGCATACCCAGTGGCACATATGCAAGTGCAGCCCTGGACTGTCCCATGCCCGTTGCAACCAGTTGGGGGTTGTAGGGTGCAGCTTGTAGAGTTGCCAGGCTGCAATGCATGCATGCAAGAGAGTTAGGTAGGCCTTGCCTATGGGACTTGTGCTGGCAAAGACAGCAATAACCGCACTGCTGGGGAGGCTGTTGAGGAGTTACTACGCCCTCCGCTGAATAGGTCACTCATCCTTGGCTCCAGCCCTGGTATGGCTTCAAGCTGCAGAACAGAGGTAGTTCGACCAGCAGATCCTCCATGGACATTTGGACTCTATTTAGCCCGAATATTGTCATTAGCCGAGTCTTGATCTAAGAATTAAGTTCAAGTACCGGGCAAAGAGTGCTGTGGCTGTACACCAAGCTCAGCAGAACTCAGTCAGTGAGCGGCTCGTCAAGTCGCCCAGGTAACTAGTGTCGTCGGTGCAAGTTACAGCTCCGTGAGCAGCGCAATGTTGAGATATGCACATCAACCACTGTTGCTAGACACATGGTGAGTGTACCGTCGGTCTGCTTATCCTTCCTCTGGTCACCAGTGGGGGCAGGAGCAGGACCGGTCCTGTACAAGCCGAGAAGTGTGCTTGCAGAAAAGCTACGATTTATTGGCGACAGAGACATATAAGCCATGCCAGAGAACATTTTGGTATCCATTTGCTCCCCAATTGCGCTGAATCTGCCCTTATTAAACGCAACATGGCTCTCACGTACAACATCCACACGGAGATTGTCATCCCCGCCAGCCCTGAGAAAGTTTGGGAAGTCTTCAGCGACTTCACCAAGTGGAGAGATTGGAATGACTTCATGGTATTTGATGAGGCACCAGCAAAGGTTGGCTCAAGCTGCAACGTGCTATTCAGGCTGGACGAAGGCTGCATGGCAACAAGCAGACACCA
Source organism: Pseudopediastrum boryanum (assembly GCA_963556185.1). Classification (NCBI taxonomy): domain Eukaryota; kingdom Viridiplantae; phylum Chlorophyta; class Chlorophyceae; order Sphaeropleales; family Hydrodictyaceae; genus Pseudopediastrum; species Pseudopediastrum boryanum. Next base: position 9,793,890 of record OY744498.1, read on the forward strand.
CCCCCAGGTACGAGCCGCTGGGGCGCCATGATGTGTGCACTAGTTTATTAATAGGGGGCCCTTTAACTTTAAAACGTCGTCTGTAACTGGGGAGGCAAACTCTCTGGGCCTATGGCAGAGCGCCGGCTCGCGTCAGCTCGCACATGTTCACGATAGCAACAAGGGTGCTTTTCATAATTAATTTCTACTTGCTGCATGCAGATCCTCGTCATGGATAAGAATAAGGAGCTGCGGTGGAAGGATGACCGCGGGCCTTTCATCAATGTCTTCTTCCATGGCTCCCACTGGTTTGTGTTCACCAAGCTGGCTAGCGGCCACACGAAGATGGTTCACGGGTGCTGCATGCAGGGGTTGGCCATCCCCTTCCTCCCAGGATCCATGCGAGCCACCACAAAGGGCTATAAGGCGTGGAATGAGGCTCTCAAGACGGCTGTCTTGAATACCGTCAAGAAGTGAAAGGGGGGCAGCACTAGTATGACTTCTATTACTCATCAATAGCCCATCGCCTGTCCAATTATACCCTAGTTAGCACGTGGCACTTGCATCAGGATGACTGGTTCAGCAGACAACTCGGGAAGCGGCATGCCACCTACAATCTATCGCTCGCCGCGACCACTACTATATAACCAGGCAGGATCATTCAGTGCCCTGCCTACATGTGCACTCGCTGCCGGCATATCTGACTGTGCTGCATGGAGGTCAGCAGTAGACCTGTTGTGAACCACCTACTTACACTCGGTCTGTGGTTTGTGGTATGGGGACCCTCTGTCTCCTTTGCTTGATGAAAGCTGTCATCGTCAGATTACTAATGCTGCTGATAGTAGCAGTGAGTGACCTGCATTGTAGCCAGTAGCATGCTGTTGTGGATTTGGTGAAATCTTCCAGAGTTGCTGAGGACTGGCACTATGTGTTAACTGTAAGAGGAAGTCTATTGAGGCAAGGTGGCTAGAAATCGGTTACTTATCATCAGTCCTGATCAGTCCTATCATTCAGTCCCGTAGGTCCGCAGTCCTATCAGTCCCAATCAGTCCTATGTGTCAATTCTGAGTCACATTCTTTTGTCTCATGTTTTGCATGTCACTGCACGGTGGTTCTGTGAAGTTCTGAAACATCCTGGTGTTTCAGTTGTCTGCTGCTGTACTGCAGTTGTTATGTGTATCATTCCTTGGTTGTGGGCATAGCTGTATGTGTTGTTCGCCCTACCTGCTTCACTGATGTCACATGATAGTTGGTTGCTGTATATTCCTTAATGTGTGTCTCACTGATGTTGCCAGTGTCCATACACCGATCAGTTTGATCAGTTTGTACTATATTTGCGGCCGGTATCTGAGACTAGTTGCTTAGTGCATGTCTAAGCTGTGTGCAGTTTCCAATCAAAAGATCGGACAAAAGATCTTCCTTTTACAAAAGATCAAACAAACAAACAAAAATTTAAGGTGCGGCAACCGCAAAGGGCTGCTAAGTCGAAACGACCAAACGCACCATCGGATGGGTCCAAAAACAATGGAATCCATACCACCAAGCAAGAGGAATACCCAAGCAGACATCCAACTACGGACACGGCAAATAGTAGCACCAGCAAACAAATCACCAGCAGGAGACTGATTGGTGTGTCCAAATCAAACACAATCCAGAGCACCAACCAAGCAGGATGTCCAGTAAGTCCACCGCATATGTACCACCCAAGACGTCCAGCACACCAACCAAGGCTAATACCCAAGCATGTAGCTATCTAGACTTCAACCAGTTCCTCATCAGACGAATCACTAGGAACATCTGTCTCCGACTCCGAATCAAACATATCCAAATATTGACCTGCCGGGAGCAAGATATCTGGTAAATCCACCACATCAGTACCACCTGACTGAGGGCAGTACCAACAGACACGAACACACACGGCCACATACTTGACCAAGGCCGAGAGAGGGACACAGCCAGTGGCTGACAGTGCCCAGAAATCAGCATACCGGAGCGAGGACAACGCGGCCACGGGGGGAACCACAGCTGCCAGAAACAAATCTCTAGCCTCAACAATTGTGGGGTGTTCACACATGAACAAACAATGCGCCTCATCATCAACTACTGTGGAGCTACACCGCAAACAAGTGCGTTGAGAATGCGGAAGGAGGGGCGGAAGCCAACGCCCAGTATGGATACGCAAATGATGGCAACCAAGACGAAAACGCAAGAAACGTACCAACACACCATGAGACAGTCGACATGAGTAAAAAGAAGGGACAACGCCCAAAACATGTGTACCAACAACCCTGAAATACAGACCAGTACGGGACCCAGGACCATTGACAACCTGGGACAGACGCTGAATGTGCTCAGTGTACCGACTATGCAATGCCGCATCAATGCCATCAATATCCAAAGGCAGGCAAGCTCGCAAGGTGCGAGTAAGACCACCTTCACGGGGCAAAAGGATCCTTAGCACCTGAAAAAGAGCCCCCACAAAGTTATGGGCACGGGAGCGAGTGGAGAGAGCATAATCAGTGTTCTGTTGCAGAGCACTTCGATACACTGAAGCAGCATCCAACTCAACAAGGCAGTTATAAAAACGAACAGCACGCCGAACATAGCAATGCACAAGAGGTTCAGATCCAAGCTCATGTAACAAAGGCAAAAGAGGCACAGACTGAGGGAGCTGCAACCACTGACGGACCAGACGGCACCGCTTAACCTCCAAAGGAGCTTTAAGGCTATAGAATTTAGCTAGGGTCCAACCAGACGACCACAAACCCGGAATAGATAGAAGGCCCCAGAGTTCACACCCATACAAACCAGCTGGCTCCATAACAGTGTGCAACAATTTCAAGAAGGCTGGGAGTGCACAGGGAAAGTCTGGTGCCGCACGCATCTGAGCAGTAGCAGCATGAAAAGAAGAGGAAAAACAGGAGGCCCTGTGAGCTGCCATAGTGCCCGCAGAGGCTGCTGTGTCATTACGATTACGATTACATCATGGCCCACAAAGGGGGCGCCCGTACGGAGCCAACCTAGGCTCCATGGGCAGAAATACTGGAACCTGGTCCATCAGAAGTGAAAGTCTCAGCAATATCACCTCTTGGTCCAGAAGAAAAGGTATCGAAAATACGACCTTGCCATTCATCCCCGAATAATGACAAATCAAAATAAGGATTATAGTCCTCACATTCCTCCGACCTCCGAAATTCCATGCATTCATAAATTAGGCCAAGATAGCGTGTTCCCTCAGTAGGTGAAGCTGATGCAAGGGGCGCGGAACCAAGACTCAAAGAACATTCACCAACTGGAGCTCCCGCCTGCAAACCCAAAACGAGTCCGATACACTTAGGCACTGACAGCTTAAGAGTGCGAGCAGCTAGCACGACATTAGTATGGGTCAGCAAAGCCTGCAAGTCGGGGAGGTACTCTGCCATGAGAGCAGCATCATCAGCATAATGATAGTCCGGATGGCACCCAGGAAGACCAGGGAAGCATGGCCCCTTATCAAGTGCACTTAATGCTCCACTTAGTGGCTGGACATACAAATTGTATAACATGGGGCTCAGGGGGCATCCTTGCTTGACCCCAATACCAACATGGAAAGGCTCTGCAACAACTCCATTGGTAACCACCTGATAGCGCAAACCCTGGTACATGCCTGCAATCCCTCGCACAAGATGTTCGGGAAACTCCAACTGGAGGAGAGTTTCCACCAATTATAGTGTGTAGCAGTGTCATTGGCCTTGGGCTGGCCTCTGATCTAAAGTAATTAGTTTAATGCTTGCTGGATAGGCAGAGCAATGGCTCTGGAATGCTTAAGGCTTGATATGAACATGCTTTCCTTTTACGGCTGCAGCTGCTGGCCAGGATAGACAGGAGACGCTGTTCTGCTGTTTTATTAGAGGGACATCTTCTGTGCTGCTGTGTTCCACATTCAGAGTCACCAAATAAAGGCAGTGACAGCAAAGCATAGCACATGATCATTTGAGTGAGCACCCCGCCGCCGCCCAAAGCAGAATCAGCAGCTGGAACACAACTTTTCGCATAGGATAGCGTACCAAGACCACCAAGAGGTCCCCGGATAACTTATATCTGCATGACCTGAGGATCTGGTCCCAGACCACAGTTTACTGCCTGCAACTAGTTTATGGCCTCTAATTAGTTTGTATACTGTAAGGTCTAGTGTCAGGGCTGTGCTACATTGAGTGTCCGGCAAGTTTTTGGCAGGACTGACTAGTAACCGACTTCTAGCCACCTCGTCTCAATAGAACTTCCTTGTACAGTGACTACTGGAGAGTGGCAAAGCGAGCAACAGTACAACAACACTCACACCCCAGATAAGTACTCTCATCAAGGCCCTCCTTGAGTGTTAGTTCTCAGCTCTTGCATTTCTCGTACCTAGCGTGCTGCATCATGTGCTCCAACATACCTGTCCATTCTGCTCAGTACTCAGGGTTTCTTCATGTTACTTAGACATGCCACTAACTTAGTGCCTCTGTTTTAGTCTGTGTATTGTAAGGTATAGGGTCTGGGCTGTGCTACATGGCTGGGCTGTACGGCACGTTTTTGACAGTACGGAACCATAGGACTGGGTAGTAACCGACTTCTAGCCACCTCGTCTCAATGTACAATTGCTTTCAAATGCTTGAAGTGTTGGTGGACGCGCATCACCATCTGACCTGTTTGAATCCACACCTTCACTCAGACGGTGGAAGACGACATTTCACGCCGATGGACCGTGACTTGGATGGGACTGGGCGGGGGAGGGGGCCGGGGCATACGCCTTCATGGAAAGGGGTTAGCCAGGTGGGAGCTTGTGGGAAGTGGCCCGTGAGAAGAACCGGAAAGCACCAAGCTCAGAGCCTGAGGTGTATGCAGTTTGTACTGGAACTTCTCCGTCACGTGCCGACAGTCAGTTGTACGTTAAAAGCTCACCGAAACACCGAAGTTTGCTCCGTAGCAATGGAAGGACTACATAGCATCACCACAAGGTATTCTCGTAGCAAATCTGTGTGAGTCTCTCGTGAGTGATGCTCTTGATGCTTTGTTCTAGGAAGTGCGTGGTTTACGACCGCTGGGCCATATTCCGTAAGCTCAGTCTCTCGAGAAATCATCGAGTTTCCATCCCATCTGCGTGTGGCATCAAAATACTTATATTTGTAAGGGGTTTAAAATCACAAAGCGATCTGCAGGAATCAGGTGCTTTCCTACAGGTCACTGGCATTTACTGCCCCTCATCATAACAAAAATGAGTACCTCGTACGTGCACGAGCATCACAAACAAGGCAAGAGCGCCATCAGCAGCCACAGAGCCCTGAGAAAATCTGTGCAGTGCATCATCATGATCCTCCTAGCCGAGCCGACAATTACAGCCAGCAGCAGCAGCAGCAGCCTTTCTGCAGTGGCTCGACCCCCTGCTTCCCTCCCAGCAGCTGCTACACGCACAGCGGACCTGAACTATGCCCTCAACGATAGCAGGAGCGCCGCACATGGCAGTAGCAGCTTTCAGAACTTATTTGCCACTAGCCGCCCCTGCTATAATAACCTTCACTATGAAGAACAGGCTGTCAATATGGCATCCAAAAAATGTCCAGGAATTATGGACAGATCTGGACTACATATGGACTGTCCAATGGGATGGAATGGACACTTGACAGCATGTCCAGTGGACTCTATCTGGACATCCTTTTGGACTCTATTTGGACATCCCCTTGACAGTCTGTTGGACACTTTTGGACACTTACTTGGACACCAACTGGACACTTACTTGGACACAAACTGGACACTTACTTGGACACCAACTGGACACTTACATGGACACAAACTGGACACTCACATGGACACATTCTGGACAGATTTGACAGCGATGGACATGAACTGTACATTCACCCTAGACACAACATCAGCTACCACTGCTGCTAGATACATCTTTCCTTATGCCAGTAAATATGAGTGCATGCTACTCATCACCACCGCTACCACTGCTGCTCGGTACCTCCTCCTCCTCCTCCTCACTTGTACTGCTTGACCCCTCCTCTACCTCCTCAGCCTTCCGCTTACGACCACCACCATCCCTGCCACCCCCCCTGCCACGACCACCACCCCCCCTGCCACGACCACCACCCCCCCTGCCCCCCGCTGCTGCATCTGCCTCCTTTCCCCCAGCTCCCCCTGCTGCTTTGTTCCTCTTATTCTTCGCCGCCTTTGCATCTGCTTCCCGATCCCCCTTAAGCCGCCTTGCCCTTTGCTCAGCTGTCTCGGCTTGGGGAAGCTTTTTGCCATCCACCCCCTCACGCAGCTGCTGGAAGCTGGCTGACTCCGGGTTTTTGACTGCCTCCATCAGCCCCTGCATGCAGGAGGGTGCAGAAACACATGCAAAGCCATTCAGTATTCAGTCTACCGTTGCATGGCAGGAACACTGCTGAAATCCTACTGAATGCGTGTAGATCCGATCCATGCAATGCCGGAAAAGGTACCATGTACAAGGCACGTTGCCTTCAGTATGCTATATGCACCAGCAAGGCTTGTGACAAAAGGGGGCCCAGGTCAGCTGTAGCATATGCAGACAAGGACACCAGCACCTCCCCAGATATGCTTTGCAAACTACAAGTTAAGATATGTCCTATGCAGGTGGAACCTGTCTCCATGTACTTCTCTAAAAGCAACACTGACAGGTAGTGTAAGCCATATGCAGTACCAAAGTGGGTATTCCCACTGGTGTTGCATGGTTCCCAGTAGCAGCCAAAAGGTACTTAGAAACGTGCAAGAAGTAGATGTTTGACAAACCATGTTAGGCATATGGTGGACGGAGGCCAAGACTGGTAAGTGACAGCTTAACTGTTCATTGCCGATGCTCAGCAATACCAGGATCTCAGAAGTACAGCCAAAACCCCCATGAATCAGTGTCCCACAAATGTTACTACATGAAGCAACTTCAGGGCTTACCGGCTTGTTGGCTAGCAGCAGGTCAATCATCCCAGGAGATGCTCCACCCTCCTGTATCTCTGCCATCTGCCGCCTGAGCTCTGCAAGTCCTGCCTGCGCCCTAGGGTTCAGTTCCTTCGGGGGCGTCTTCTTGCCACTGCGGTTGGCGGCAGCAGCAGCAGCAGCACTGGCTTTTGCTGCTGCTTTGGCACTTGCCTTGCCTGCTAACCTCGCTGCTCGCCGTTCCTGTGGCTGCTCGTTCTCTGCTGCAGCTGGGGGCTGCATGGCAGTTGCACTGCCGCCTGAAGCAGGTTCCTGACGCCGCTTCTTTTGTCTGGGTGGTGGCTGGTCTGGGGTAAAACCATCAGGGTCTGACTCCTGCTCCTGCTGCTGCTGCTGGTGGTCAGGATTAAACAGTAACATGCCACCATCTTCTTCTAAACCAGCCCCACCCTCGGCCTCCCCTGTCTCCATCCCCTGCTGCTGCTGCTGTTGATTGGAAGTTGGCGGAGCAGCTGCTGGCTTGGCCTGCATGCACCACCAAGACATTGTCGAACTAATCTTAGGAACCCCTCCCATTGCCAGTAGGCAGCACATGTTGCAACTGTGACAGAGACCAAAGACACATGTATAGATTGCAGGCATGCAGTGTCCATTGTGTATATATTGTCAATATACCTTCGTGACATATCCTTTGAGAATCTATTGCCGCAAGCCAATGCCCTTGTCAATCCCGTTGTCTTTGGATTAAGTGTACCTGTATAGAAAGGACATGTCTCTGCAATAATGCTCTTACCACAGATCCAGCCACAGATGTGAGCATAAAAAGGGAAGTCCCTTCATGACCATCCACACTGTCCATGCAGGGACCCTTGCATAAGGTTCCTTCACGCAGAACTCACAGCAACCATTAGCTCCACCCGTCTATCCTTACCTTAGTTTTCTCGACCTTCACCAGATGCTGCCTGCCATTGCCCTGCCCGTCCAAGGCATTGCGCAGTTGTGTCGCCAGTAGCTGCATATTTAGTGATAACAGCAGCAAGGGGGGTAAAAGCAATAATTGTTACTGAATGCACCACCAGAGAGGAGAATGCAATACTCCACTGTCAAGGAATGCTGGTCAATAGGCCGTACGACTGCAGGCAGAGACGACCAGAGATGCTAGAGCCCACAGGTGCTTATCACATGCTGGCACATCTGGTCAAACCAGGAACATTTTTTGAAAGCATGGACCTGCAGCCTAGAGGCTTAGATTAGAACGAACAGCACCACGACAGGCCAAAAGCAGAGAAGCAGCAGCAGCATTGGCAAAGGACATAACAGCAATGGTCATGAGAAACAAGACATAACCCCACTAGGCCATACTGTCATGAGCCCATGGTGATTCCTGTAGCAAGGACGATACGTGTGCTCACTGCAACCCAAGACTGACTGGATGCATAGGAGTGCACGCACATGCCACAGAAGCTACTTGACTGAGCAACACTGTGGAAGTCCTCATGTACCTGCAGCACCCACAATCAGCAGAATGCAAGCCATGTTGGCCATGTGGTCATCAGGTTGCTATATTCAAGCTGCAGACTGGGCAATACGAACCACTGGCGATGCAACTTAATCTTACCCTATTAGAGCAACCCGCACTTATCCTTGGCTTACCGACGGCAGTGGCGGCTTCTCCTCTGTACGTCTCCCATAAATGGTCCCAAACCTCTGATTCCACGCCTCCGCCTCAGCTTCTAGGCCCTGCACCCTCTTCTCGTCGGCAGCCTGTATCACTGCAATGCCTGCTTTGTCCTTATGGTACTTGGTAATTGGCGTGTTACAGATGTTGGAAATGATCCTGCAAGCAATGCCAAACACAGCTACAGTTGCCCAGCTAGAATATGGTGATGTGGCATGTGTTTAGCTTGTACAGTACACTGGTGCCTGGCCTTAACATAAAGCAACCGCTCTCAAGAGACAGTACGGACTTGAGGCAAACAGCAACCCTTTGTGCCGAGTCAGTAACCAAGTCTTGGTTGGGCTCAGTGACATGTGCAAACATTAGCAGTTATCCAGGTAACCACAGAATGCCCTAGCCAGCATTGTAATGATACCATCATGTTTCTTGCTGCGGTACTATCTTGTTTGCTTGAGGTACATGTTGCCGCGCTCCTTGGGTGTTGCTGCACATGGGTTTTGAAAGTCAGCTGAGCATCTAGCACCCAATCTCACTTTTTGATGGTGAATGTTGACTTACTGGCTAAAGTCCCTGTTCAGGGTGGCTGCTGTCACTCCGGGCCTGTCTCCATACTTGGCCAGCAGCAAGGACCTGATGGCCTCTGCCACAGCCTCCCACCTCCGTTCCTTATCAGATGGCTTGACGAATTGGCCCTTGTACACACTGTCCTTAAAGTCCACTTGCTGAGTGCCCTCAGACTCAACATACGCCTGTGGCAGGCACAGAAGCCTACATGTTAGTATCAACCCCAGTAACAAACACACAAAAGCGCAGCACAAAGACATGTGCGGCCCCATGTCATGGCATGACATCAGAAAGCTGCACTGCATTTGAAGCTCTTGGGGTCAACATCGCTCCATGTCGCAGAGCAGAACTTGGTCTCAGGTAGGCATCGGCGAGCAATGGTGTACAAAGATGAAATTTCACCAGACCTCATCATGCAGCGCAAGTTACGCTTTTACTACATGCAAGGTCAGCCACCCTTGCACAGGCATTGGTGCATTCGTATTTGACCTAGCATAATGTGCTGCTTGGATCTTAAAGCAAGCACTTAGATCAGTGGTTGGACTCTGCTATGGCATGCAGTCTCTTCAGCTGCTTGATTACGTACACCTAATCAAGGCGATCTCCAACAGGGACAGCTCACCAGCTTGGTTTCCACGATTCTGGGCCAGAATTGTCTGATCAGGGACAAAGCGTCCTTGTGGACCTCAGTAGGCAGCGCGTCCTTCAACTTGGTGCCTGAACTCAGGTCCGTGTTAGTGCTGCTTCCGCCTGCAAAGAACGGTTTACCTTCAGCGGTCGACAAGGAAAGCGCAGATGCAGGTAAAAGGGCAGCAGCGAGTGTTAGACGGAGCGATGTTGAGCCGCTGATCCAGGCTGCATTACACCCTTGCGAAATGCAGGAGAAGCAAGAGCGCATGCTGAGTTGTACCCTCATCCTTAATCAAACCGGCCGTATGTCCTTTGGCTGTTTTGGGTCTCCAATGCACCACTATTTGCGGGGTAACTCACCACGCCTTTGTGCAGGGGCCCTAGCCTTCTTCACAAGCAGGTTGACCTTCAGAGTACCGGTTTCCTCATCCAGTTCAGTATGCTCATATGCAAGCCCCTGGAGAACAAGGTCTGCGATGGCTACCAGTTTGAGCAGGGCGCCGTTTGTGCTCTTGAACTGGAGAGTATCGCCGGGGCCCGCAGACAGGTGATCTCGCAGCAGTTCTTCTATATCAGACGCAGCGGAGCTGGCATCCTTTCCATTGTACACCCAGGATACAGGTATGGACTCGTCGCCACAAAGGAAGCCGATGAAGCGAACTCTTTTGCTCGCAGCCATGATCACCTCATATTGCGGCCAAACACGTAAAGGCTGCCTGCAGCAACCGCGCTGTGTAAAACGTGTACAGTCTTTCTGCTTGGACGATACACCCTTCTCTTGAGACTATGGCTGGCCGGCTAAGACAAGTTCGGCGAAACTGTCAGACACTTGATGCTTGAATTCTGGGTCCCCGTGCAAAGCCCTACAAGTGACACACCCCACGATGAAGTGAGTCATTGACCAACGGGAGATGTGGCCCTGATTCCGGCGATACAATTCCTTCAATTTGCATTTCCGGACGCATCAAGTTGTAAGGAGGGTGATTGGGGCATGGTCACTTTGGCTTTGCCTTACCAGCAAGTCCTCATGGTCTATCCGCGTGTGGGCACTGAACGGCCAATTGTGTTCACTGAAGCGAAAATCATGAGCTTGCCATCAGTCAAATCTACGCTACAGCATGTCTATTTGAGGCTCTTGTAAAACGGTTCAACGCGTTGGGTCAAAGGATATGTAGCAGATGCCCTTGCGTGCTTCCCTGGACCGTCCGTATGAGACTACGTTGTTGTCAAGTTGATGTGGCTGTGACCACGCGTTTCAAGTACTCAGTCATGTGTAGCCACTGCCACAGCACACTCTTCACTCAGCCTTGCTGGATGGGAGCTATGGGGCTGACCTGCTCGCTCGGTAGAGCTGCGGACCGAGGCTTGGGCGAGCGATAGACAGCGAAACCATCAGCTGCAGCAGACCTTTATGCAAAGGGCAGCTGCAAGCGTAAGGCGTAGGCGTCGTTAAACGAAGATGCAGACTACACTGGCGCGTTCGAGCCTCGCAGAATTCCTCTTGCTGCTGGTGGGTTGGAGGAAATTGTCTCTGTGTCATAAAGGAGCGGGACCGCTCAAGTTGGAGAGTGAATTTGCACACGATCCTCATATTTAGAAGCATGTAGGAAGGACCATGTGGTCGCAAGGATGCTGCAATCCAGTATTGTAGAGGGCTATTTAGGGAACATCGACACTGCTGTAGCTATTGCTGTTTGGAGAAGTCGTCTCTTTGGCATCAAATAGCTCGACCGCTCAAGCTGAGAGTTTATGTTGAAGAGCTTCCTTATGTTTGGAAGCTTGTAGGAAGGAGCTTGGGCTGCAAAGAAGCTGCAATTTGGACTTGTCGAGGACTAAGTAGGACGCATTGACACTGCTGCAGCTAGTGCTGCTAGGAGAGTTTGTTCATGCAGCATAAACGAAGTCGACCGCTGAAGCTGGGGATTGGTTATGAAGAGCTTCCTTATGTATATAAGCTTTTAGGAAGGAGCTTGGGCTGCAAAGAAGCTTCATTTTGGACTTGTTAGGGGCTGTGTGGGGCGCATTGGCACTGCTGCAGCTGGTGCTGCTAGGAGAGTTTGTTCATGCAGCATAAACGAAGTCGACCGCTGAAGCTGGGGATTGGTTATGAAGAGCTTTCTTATGTATATAAGCTTTTAGGAAGGAGCTTGGGCTGCAAAGAAGCTGCATTTTGGACTTGTTAGGGGCTGTGTGGGGCGCATTGGCACTGCTGCAGATAGTGCTGTTGGGAGAGTTTGCTCATGGAGCATCTTAGAACTCGACCGCTGAACCTGGGAGTGAGATTTGAAAAGCTTTTTTATGTATAGAAGCTTTCAGCAAGGAGCTTCGGCTGCAAAGAAGCTGCAACTTGGGCTTTTTTAAAGGCTAGGTGTTGTGCATTGGCAGTGCTGCAGATAGTGCTGTTGGGAGGGTTAGCTCATGCAGCATCTAAGAACTCCATCACTGAACCTGGGAGCTGGTTTTGAAGAGCTTTTTCATGTATAGAAGCTTTTAGGAAGGAGCTTGGGCTGCAAAAAGGCTGCATTTTGGAATCGGTAGGGGCTATGTGGGGCGCATTGGCACTGCTGCAGCTGGTGCTGTTGGGAGAGTTTGCTCATGGAGCATCTTAGAACTCGACCGCTGAACCTGGGAGTGGGTTTTGAAAAGCTTTTTTATGTATAGAAGCTTTCAGCAAGGAGCTTTTGGCTGCAAAGAAGCTGCAACTTGGACTTATTAAAGACTAGGTGTTGCGCATTGGCATTGCTGCAGATAGTGCTGTTGGGACGGTTAGCGCATGCAGCATCTAAGAACTTGACCGCTAAAGCTGGGAGTTTTTTTTTCTGAAGAGCTTTCTTATGTATAGAAGCTTGTAGGAAGGAGCATGTGTCTGGGCTGCAAATGAAGCTGCAAACTGGACTTGCTGAGGGCTATGTGGGGTGCATCGGCACTGCGGTAATTAGTGGCGTTGGGAGAGTTTATTCATTTAGCATCAAAGAGCTCGACCGGTCAAGCTGAGAGTTGGTTTTGAAGGACTGTCTTATGTATAGAAGCTTTTTGGGAAGGAGGTTCCGTTGCAAGTAAGCTGCAGTTAGTTTGGACTTGGAGTAGAGGCACTGCTGTTGGTGGGAGTGTTGTGAGGAGCAGCCGTAGCTGTGGCATATATGAGATGGACCGCTGAAGCGAGGAGTTGATCTGAGCAGCCTGACCGCACTCATGGGCATTCTTGGGTTGGTTAACCATAATACCCGCAAGTTGCTGCTGGTGCGGGTTGGTGCATTGGGTGGAATGGGATTCGGATTGTGTGGTGGTGATGTTCTGTATGGGGGAAAGCGCGCGATAGACCCCCAGTAGAGTATATTATTGAGCAGCATTTTTTACTTATTGAGCAGCATTAGGTTGGCTCGTACGGGCGCCCCCTTTAGTTTGTGAGGCCATTTTGTAATCGTAATCGTACCAGTCTGTGGCACCATGGTACTGTGGTGCCGGAACTCAGGGACATTTTATTTGTTCATGCAGTCGTATGACTTGACAGTCTGATGCTGGCAGTGGCATGCTAGCCGCTTGCATGGTTGGGTTTGTGCAGCATTGTATGGGGCACGACTGGTTGGGCCCAGGGCTGCTGGTTCCATGGACTCCAGCAAGTGTATGTGAACTTACAATTACAATTACAATTACATCATGGCCCCTCAAAGGGGGCGCCCGTACGGAGCCAACCTAGGCTCCATGGGCAGAAATACTGGAACCTGGTCCATCAGAAGTGAATGTCTCAGCAATATCACCTCTTGGTCCAGAAGAAAAGGTATCGAAAATACGACCTTGCCATAAACTTACATTGGCAAATCCTGCGGCACACGTGTAATCCGGACTGGACAAACTTAGCTTGCTGGCACTGATACTGATATGTTTGAAAGTGGGGTGCCGAGTGCTCCGCCACGGACTTCACAAGCTTTGACCCAGTGGTTGGTACCGATATGAGACTCATGTGCTAGTAAGCAGCTTCTGCCACGGTGACTATGACTCATCTCAGGGTGATTGTGGGCAGCGCATGCAACATGGAAAATGCACTCCTGGCAGTAGTAGCCGAGTGAGTGCAAATATGGCTACGACTTTGGATTAGACGCCGTATTCCTTTGACGACTACACACTGGCGGAAGACAGACCAGTCAGCTGAGTCCTCCTGCATGAAAGTGTACTATGGCATGCTACATCTGTACTATGGCATGCTACAAGCGCATACCCATTGCCCCGGGCGCCCGCCAAAACAACCATACAAGGAGATGTCTCGGATACTACTGCCGGCGAACGTCTCACAAGCCGGCCCACTGCACTAGCACCACCCAAGAGCACCCATTGGTCTAATGCATGCATGCCTTTGACAAACACCCCTCAACAAAAGTGGAGTGGGCAGATGCCCAAGAAACCGTGCATGCCATGCACTGCTCCCTGTCAGTAGAAAACATGCTTGGCTGCTGGGAGTTGATTCAACTCACAAATTTATGAAAACCAATCAGCTGCAACACATGATGCAACATCAGGGTTTGCCTCCACAAAGCATCACGGCTTCTGACACTACCTCACAGTTCATATGTACAGCATAACAGCAGAACATTCTCTCAGCTCTGTATCCGCATGCTGACTATTTGAGCATATCTCAGCTCACCACATGCTAATTAGCAGTACCTTCACACCTAGCCATATGAAAGGTCATCATCCATACTTGTACAATGGCAAGGTCGAACCCAAGCCATGCAGCACCCTCATTGTACACTCTCAAGCAGCTGCACTCTAGAGCCCCCCGTTTTGAAACGCAGAGGGGCGAATGCTAGCATCTGCCTGCCATCACCATCTTTGTACCTGTGAACAAACAAGGGTGCCTCTATGTTTTGGAGCAGTACAGGATAATCCAGGTCCTTAAATGTAAGGCCCCTGCTGCCCTGGTCTTGCGCAAACAAGACCATCTCGCAGATGTCTTGATCCTCATAAGGCTCCCTGTATTGGAAAAAATCTGCAATGGCAATGCGCAGATCCAGGGCCTCCCCACCAGCAACTTCCGCTGGCAGGTGCAGCTGATCCTCTGACATTTGCACCTGTAACCGATTCTGTACTGCAGAAGAGAGCCTAGCCACAGTTTCGGCACGGCGTTGGTCTTCCTCTTCCTCCTGGGCGTCATAGAATTCTTCCTCTGCAGCAGGCATACAAAAAGCAATGGGGTTGGAGGGGACAACTAGCACACGCACTTCTCGAATCTACGTTTGCTCTTGCAACATTTGCTTCGGTCCTGCAATATCTGCTTTGGCGTTAACTTGATTGACTCAATTCGTCCCTGCTTGTTGGAGAATACCCACCCTCTTCCAGCCCCTGCGCGATGGGTTCCTCGCCCTCCGCTCCAATATTTTGACCTGGCCCTTCAGCACCATCAGCATACATGCCCTCATAAACTCCACCGGATGCATCCCATGCGTCCTCAGGATCTTCAGGCGACAAGGGATTGGCAGGAGGCGTGCACTTTCCTAAGCCATGGTGCTTATACCATGCGCTCTGCTTCCGACCATCCCATGTTTGACAAATTGTGCAATATCGTTCCTCTGCACCATCATCCCTTGTCCTTTTCTGTGCCTGAAGGAACCTGTTGAATCTTTCGCCGGACTGCGGCACCATGGTTCACCGCATGGGTAGCACAGTGCAACCAGCCCGTCTGACACAACTTGCACTAGATTTTGCATGCGAATGACCTTCCTGACCTTAAAGATGGTAATGCAGCAGAAACAAGAGTAAAAACACACATCGCCGCAACACCGCAGGAGTCCAGTGGACACTTGTCGTCACCAGGCACCGCTTGGACGTTATCTGGGCCGTATCTTGACTCCTCGTTTGTCATAGTGCTTCTAGCGCAGCCCAAGCAGGAGCTCTGGGCTCCAGCTATCAGTGGCCCTCAAGGACATATCGATGACCTTAGCAGTGATCGTGTGAGTGCGTCATTTAGGGGCATGTTACAAGTCAGTGCTGCTCCTCAGCAAGCATCTTCCATTGAAGTTACTGCTGTGCCTGCGGGAGCAACAGCAGCTGCCAATTTGAGCTCGATCAAAGGACAACAGCAGCAGGTTGCAGACCACTGCAACAAAGACATTGTAGTTATACGGCTTGTGCTGTCCTGCCTTTGGATTAGTTTTGGAGCCCTAATCATCCTCGGCTCCCTCGGTCACCTCCTTTTCTGGAAATGTTTGGAACCATGGTGGCAGCAGAGGAAGGCCAGGAATGCTCCTGCTGCTGCTGTTGCCGTTGGAGTTGGATCGACATCATTATCTGGACAGGGATCGTCTTTGATTTATCCCTTGGTTCATGTGATCCGCTCTTGCCTCAACTTCATTGCTCGCCACAAGGGCAAGGCACATGCCATGGCTTTCTTAGCTGATTTTGGGTTTGATATTTACACTATGATAAAAGTTTCGAGCCTGAAGTCGAAGTTCTGGATCTACATGGTCTTGTCAATTGTGGGCCAGTACTCCTTTTGTCTCATGTTGAGCATGCCTGCAGTCTTTGCTGCTTGGGGGATCTTTGATATCATACACCTGCGCAAAGCAAAGAGCAGTGCTAGCCACCCAATCCTCAGAATGTTTATGCTTGCAGCTGCTTGGCTGTTACTTGCTTTAGTATTCTTGCCAGTTTCCTGGGTGGTGCTATTCCTTGATCTCGCCATGTTGGGATATCTGCTTGGCCTTCACATTCCTGCTAGCTTAGCGGCAAGGGTAGATCTGCAGGCATATGCATCTCTGCGTTTTGTTGGTGAAGGGATATTAGAAGCAGTGCCTTCTGCATTGTACGCTACAGCTGTCATTAACGAGCAGCTCATCCTTGATGGCAAGATTGACAAGGTGGCAGTGGCTTTGTTCATGTTGAGTTTGTTGTCTTCTATGGGGCGCATTGCGTCAGAGGTAGCCAGGCTGGCTGCTGCCACACGTGCACTGGGGTCCTGGTTCTTTATGGCGGCTGTTGTAGATTACTGTGAGAAAATAGATGCTACTGCTTATGGCAGTGCCTGGGGAGGAGGACTGGCAGCAGCAGGGGCTCTCTTACCAGTGATAGCAGATCCCGCAGCAGCAGCAGCAGGAGCAACAGCAGCAGCAAAAGCAACAGCCGCAGCAGGAGGAGCAGCAGCAGGAGCCGCAGCAGGAGGGGGAGCAGCAGCAGCAGCGGCGCTGGCATCGGTGTCAACACCAGGCTGGCGCCTGGTTGCTGGGCTGGGACCGTCAAAGCAAAATACTTCTGCAGCAGGTATGAGGATTGCAGGAGGGGCCTGGACAACAGCGGCAGCTGCACCACCAATCGAAGCGATCCCGTCCGATTTAATAGAAGTGCCAGATGTGGGTCACAGTGAATGGGAGCAGACCCGTGGTCGGTCCTTGAGGCGATCCTTAGGCTTTAAGGTAATAAGTCCTGTCTCTCGCGAGTTGCCTAAGGGCACTTCTAATGCTGTTGGAATCTCAGCTGTTATGCCTGTTGCTGCAACATCAACCACAGCAGCAGTAGTGGGATCAGCCACTGCTGCTGCATTTGACAGGCCACTGTTGCTAACAGTTGCAACATCTCTGGCGAGAAAGGCCGTGCTGGGGTTAGAACTAGTGGGCAGCAGCGACGCAAGCGAGGAGGGGGAGGATAACTCTGGTGCTGATAGTGGTGGTGCTGTAAGCAACCAGTGCTGCTGCGTAGGTGTAACATGCTTCCATGTGTATGTCTGGTCGTGGACGGGGGTGGTGGCAGCAGGTATTGCAGTCATATGTTTCTTCATATGTACTGCGGGCAACGATCCAGGCAGAATTTGGCTCAGTCATGATGCTCAAGGATCATCTCTTGCCAATACTGTAGAGCTGTTTGGAAAGTTCCTGCGGGGTGAAAACCTGTGCCTGAAGTTGGCTGCATGAGCTGCTGTAAGGCTTTGGATAGCAGTATCACGCATGCAGGGAGATTTAACGCTATACTTTCGACCCAAACTAAGGCTCCCAGTTGCTGAGCCTTTGCTGGATTGGTAGCAGCTAACTTTGCCCTGGCACTGGAGTTTTCCAGCCCTTGATGCACTCAGTCTGCCGATGTGTTATCACTTTGATAAATATGGACATACTTTCAGCTTTAGCCTCAGGCCTCCCAGCAGTTTTAATGATGTGTCCGTTTTATGTGATGTGTACTTAGGCCATGACTGTCATCTAGTGATTAGGATTTTTGTATCTTTGGAGGGAGTCAAGCATGCTTTTAGTGAGTAGGACACGTACGCACTATGCTGTTTCCAGTCTAAGTATTGTTTTGCTTGAGCTTTGGCTCGCTGTCCAAACAGCAGCTGCTGCTGGAGCAGCAGCACTGCTAACAATTTAGTGTTGCAGTAGGCCTAAAGTTCAGAGTTCTGAGTGGGGCAGGGCCAAGGGCCGTCTCCAGACATGTCAAAGGTGCCGCTTGCCTTGGATGGCAGACTCTCCCTTTGCTTTTTAAAATATTTAACACCCATCTTGATAAGAACCTTGTTTAGTAAATAGAAGGGGCTTAGCGTGTGCAAAGGGTGCTGTCTTGGTGTTTGGTAGGAGGGGAGCAGGCAGACAGGGAAGGGAGTAATTGAGGATGGTGCCACTCATGATGGAGTGCAGGTACTGGTGAGGGGCAGCAAGGTATGGCATTGCATGGAGATGACCTCCGCCTTACTATGTGATGGAGGGTAGTAACAAAAGGTAGTGTACTGCTCCAATGGAGGTGCCCTGCTTCCCATGGTGAGCGGCAATAAGGGAGGGGGAATTGGTATCGCCGGCCAGGATCGAGGCTAGGCAATTATCAATGGAGACCCTTTGCGGCAAAACAACATTATCATAGGTTTCTTATATAGCTTGAGTGTTTGGGGGTGTTACAATGAGAAATTCGACGAGACATCACATGGAATGCGGACACATGTAGTGCTGCCTGTACAGTTTCTACTGTGCTGCAATGGAAAATTCAGCATGTATGGCTCTAGCACTTGCTGCACTCACTCACTTCCTGCTTTAACGCTGCTGGGTCTGCGCAATGCAAATGGTGTGCTGCTGCTGCTGCTCCACGTAGATATCTCCTATGTGCCAGTGGAGCTAGTCCAAAGCACCTGTGCACTACGGTAGTTCATTTATTTGCTTGCTCCCTTGCGGGCTGTACCACCTTGTCCCTGCCGCGGCAACTTCTTGCGTGATGGGTCCAGATCAACTGCAGGGTTCAAGGTTTGGCTTTGAGGGGGCAAGCATGGAGGAGCTGAAGATGGCCGATGGTGATGGAGAAGCTGCTGGTGGTACTGCCGAAAGCAGTAGCTAGAGAGCAGCTTAAGAGCAGCTGAGACTGAACAATGTGGCGGTTGAGCCGCACTCCTGCCCCTGCCGGCAGCCAGCTGTTGATTGGCCAGCTGCTGAGTAGCTGCGGAGGTATTTTCTGCTGACCGGTCTTTGTGTTGTCTGTTGCGGGACATCCGCACTTGTTGCGTGCGTCGGCGGGGCTCACTGCTGGGCTGGGGCACTAGCTATCCGGCAATCCGTGCCCATGAGACTATTGGATTGCCACGGAGTGTAAATCTGCTCGTCACCATACTTTATTCGGCATATCTTTACGCCCTTTAGTTACGTATGTACTCTTGCAAACTTCTGTTGGGGAGTGATGCCACTTCGACGCGTTTCAATGCCCATGCAAGCGGACGGTCCGTGCCCAGCCCAGTGACTGCCAAAGCTGAGGCCAAGCCATAGGTTCATAGGTTCAAACCAGCTCCGTTCGAAACGTTAGTTGCTGCCCGGGTAGTAGACCGCTCCGAATCCCGGACCGTAAGAGTATCGACTCGGACCGTCTATCTACCGGGCTTCGGCATGTACTCCAAGTAGTCATGTACCGTGGTCGGAGTTCACGTTCATTGCCTGGTGTCTTAGACAGAATTCATGTAGTGAGTTCAAAAGTCCATTAGAGACCCATCCTCTGAATTTGGTAAATGCAAGAGCACTTGCCCAGTGCTGCAAATACAAATGCAAAGGCATGGCACCATCCAAACACCTTCCATTGGACCTTAGTAGGGGTTTGGAAGCCACTGCAACCTTTGCATTTGTATTTGGGAGCCTCCTCACTATGCATCTTACCACCCCATCACGAGACGGCTACCTCTGAATTTGGTAAGTGCAAGAGCACTTGCCCAGTGCTGCAAATACAAATGCAAAGGCATGGCACCAGCCAAACACCTTCCATTGGACCTTAGAAGGGGTTTGGAAGCCACTGCAACCTTTGCATTTGTGTTTGGGAGCCTCCTCACTATGCATCTTACCACCCCATCACGAGACGGCTACCTCTGAATTTGGTAAATGCAAGAGCACTTGCCCAGTGCTGCAAATACAAATGCAAAGGCATGGCACCATCCAAATACCTTCCATTGGACCTTATCAGGGGTTTGGAAGCCACTGCAACCTTTGCATTTGTGTTTGGGAGCCTCCTCACTATGCATCTTACCACCCCATCACGAGACGGCTACCTCTGAATTTGGTAAATGCAAGAGCACTTGCCCAGTGCTGCAAATACAAATGCTAAGGCATGGCACCATCCAAACACCTTACATTGGACCTTAGAAGGGGTTTGGAAGCCACTGCAACCTTTGCATTTGTGTTTGGGAGCCTCCTCACTATGCATCTTATCACCCCATCAAGAGACGGCTACCTCTGAATTTGGTAAATGCAAGAGCACTTGCCCAGTGCTGCAAATACAAATGCTAAGGCATGGCACCATCCAAACACCTTCCATTGGACCTTAGCAGGGGTTTGGAAGCCACTGCAACCTTTGCATTTGTGTTTGGGAGCCTCCTCACTATGCATCTTACCACCCCATCAAGAGACGGCTACCTCTGAATTTGGTAAATGCAAGAGCACTTGCCCAGTGCTGCAAATACAAATGCAAAGGCATGGCACCAGCCAAACACCTTCCATTGGACCTTATTAAGGGTTTGGAAGCCACTGCAACCTTTGCATTTGTATTTGGGAGCCTCCCCACCATGCATCTTACCACCCCATCACGAGACGGCTACCTCTGAATTTGGTAAATGCAAGAGCACTTGCCCAGTGCTGCAAATACAAATGCTAAGGCATGGCACCATCCAAACACCTTCCATTGGACCATATCAGGGGTTTGGAAGCCACTGCAACCTTTGCATTTGTATTTGGGAGCCTCCCCACCATGCATCTTACCACCCCATCACGAGACGGCTACCTCTGAATTTGGTAAATGCAAGAGCACTTGCCCAGTGCTGCAAATACAAATGCTAAGGCATGGAACCAGCCAAACACCTTCCATTGGACCTTAGTAGGGGTTTGGAAGCCACTGCAACCTTTGCATTTGTATTTGGGAGCCTCCCCACCATGCATCTTACCACCCCATCACGAGATGGCTACCTCTGAATTTGGTAAATGCAAGAGCACTTGCCCAGTGCTGCAAATACAAATGCAAAGGCATGGCACCAGCCAAACACCTTCCGTTGGACCTTAGCAGGGGTTTGGAAGCCATTGCAACCTTTGCATTTGTATTTGGGAGCCTCCCCACCATGCATCTTACCACCCCATCACGAGACGGCTACCTCTGAATTTGGTAAATGCAAGAGCACTTGCCCAGTGCTGCAAATACAAATGCTAAGGCATGGCACCAGCCAAACACCTTCCGTTGGACCTTATCAGGGGTTTGGAAGCCACTGCAACCTTTGCATTTGTAATTGGGAGCCTCCTCACTATGCATCTTACCACCCCATCACGAGACGGCTACCTCTGAATTTGGTAAATGCAAGAGCACTTGCCCAGTGCTGCAAATACAAATGCTAAGGCATGGCACCATCCAAACACCTTACATTGGACCTTAGAAGGGGTTTGGAAGCCACTGCAACCTTTGCATTTGTGTTTGGGAGCCTCCTCACTATGCATCTTACCACCCCATCAAGAGACGGCTACCTCTGAATTTGGTAAGTGCAAGAGCACTTGCCCAGTGCTGCAAATACAAATGCAAAGGCATGGCACCAGCCAAACACCTTCCATTGGACCTTATTAGGGGTTTGGAAGCCACTGCAACCTTTGCATTTGTATTTGGGAGCCTCCCCACCATGCATCTTACCACCCCATCACGAGACGGCTACCTCTGAATTTGGTAAATGCAAGAGCACTTGCCCAGTGCTGCAAATACAAATGCTAAGGCATGGCACCATCCAAACACCTTCCATTGGACCTTAGCAGGGGTTTGGAAGCCACTGCAACCTTTGCATTTGTATTTGGGAGCCTCCCCACCATGCATCTTACCACCCCATCACGAGACGGCTACCTCTGAATTTGGTAAATGCAAGAGCACTTGCCCAGTGCTGCAAATACAAATGCTAAGGCATGGCACCAGCCAAACACCTTCCATTGGACCTTATAAGGGGTTTGGAAGCCACTGCAACCTTTGCATTTGTATTTGGGAGCCTCCCCACCATGCATCTTACCACCCCATCACGAGATGGCTACCTCTGAATTTGGTAAATGCAAGAGCACTTGCCCAGTGCTGCAAATACAAATGCTAAGGCATGGCACCAGCCAAACACCTTCCATTGGACCTTAGTAGGGGTTTGGAAGCCACTGCAACCTTTGCATTTGTATTTGGGAGCCTCCTCACTATGCATCTTACCACCCCATCACGAGACGGCTACCTCTGAATTTGGTAAATGCAAGAGCACTTGCCCAGTGCTGCAAATACAAATGCTAAGGCATGGCACCATCCAAACACCTTACATTGGACCTTAGAAGGGGTTTGGAAGCCACTGCAACCTTTGCATTTGTGTTTGGGAGCCTCCTCACTATGCATCTTACCACCCCATCAAGAGACGGCTACCTCTGAATTTGGTAAGTGCAAGAGCACTTGCCCAGTGCTGCAAATACAAATGCTAAGGCATGGCACCAGCCAAACACCTTCCATTGGACCTTATTAAGGGTTTGGAAGCCACTGCAACCTTTGCATTTGTATTTGGGAGCCTCCCCACCATGCATCTTACCACCCCATCACGAGACGGCTACCTCTGAATTTGGTAAATGCAAGAGCACTTGCCCAGTGCTGCAAATACAAATGCTAAGGCATGGCACCATCCAAACACCTTCCATTGGACCATATCAGGGGTTTGGAAGCCACTGCAACCTTTGCATTTGTGTTTGGGAGCCTCCTCACTATGCATCTTACCACCCCATCACGAGACGGCTACCTCTGAATTTGGTAAATGCAAGAGCACTTGCCCAGTGCTGCAAATACAAATGCTAAGGCATGGCACCATCCAAACACCTTACATTGGACCTTAGAAGGGGTTTGGAAGCCACTGCAACCTTTGCATTTGTGTTTGGGAGCCTCCTCACTATGCATCTTATCACCCCATCAAGAGACGGCTACCTCTGAATTTGGTAAATGCAAGAGCACTTGCCCAGTGCTGCAAATACAAATGCTAAGGCATGGCACCATCCAAACACCTTCCATTGGACCTTAGCAGGGGTTTGGAAGCCACTGCAACCTTTGCATTTGTGTTTGGGAGCCTCCTCACTATGCATCTTACCACCCCATCAAGAGACGGCTACCTCTGAATTTGGTAAATGCAAGAGCACTTGCCCAGTGCTGCAAATACAAATGCAAAGGCATGGCACCAGCCAAACACCTTCCATTGGACCTTAGTAGGGGTTTGGAAGCCACTGCAACCTTTGCATTTGTATTTGGGAGCCTCCCCACCATGCATCTTACCACCCCATCACGAGACGGCTACCTCTGAATTTGGTAAATGCAAGAGCACTTGCCCAGTGCTGCAAATACAAATGCTAAGGCATGGCACCATCCAAACACCTTCCATTGGACCATATCAGGGGTTTGGAAGCCACTGCAACCTTTGCATTTGTATTTGGGAGCCTCCCCACCATGCATCTTACCACCCCATCACGAGACGGCTACCTCTGAATTTGGTAAATGCAAGAGCACTTGCCCAGTGCTGCAAATACAAATGCTAAGGCATGGCACCAGCCAAACACCTTCCATTGGACCTTAGTAGGGGTTTGGAAGCCACTGCAACCTTTGCATTTGTATTTGGGAGCCTCCCCACCATGCATCTTACCACCCCATCACGAGATGGCTACCTCTGAATTTGGTAAATGCAAGAGCACTTGCCCAGTGCTGCAAATACAAATGCAAAGGCATGGCACCAGCCAAACACCTTCCGTTGGACCTTAGCAGGGGTTTGGAAGCCATTGCAACCTTTGCATTTGTATTTGGGAGCCTCCCCACCATGCATCTTACCACCCCATCACGAGACGGCTACCTCTGAATTTGGTAAATGCAAGAGCACTTGCCCAGTGCTGCAAATACAAATGCTAAGGCATGGCACCAGCCAAACACCTTCCGTTGGACCTTATCAGGGGTTTGGAAGCCACTGCAACCTTTGCATTTGTAATTGGGAGCCTCCTCACTATGCATCTTACCACCCCATCACGAGACGGCTACCTCTGAATTTGGTAAATGCAAGAGCACTTGCCCAGTGCTGCAAATACAAATGCTAAGGCATGGCACCATCCAAACACCTTACATTGGACCTTAGAAGGGGTTTGGAAGCCACTGCAACCTTTGCATTTGTGTTTGGGAGCCTCCTCACTATGCATCTTACCACCCCATCAAGAGACGGCTACCTCTGAATTTGGTAAGTGCAAGAGCACTTGCCCAGTGCTGCAAATACAAATGCAAAGGCATGGCACCAGCCAAACACCTTCCATTGGACCTTATTAGGGGTTTGGAAGCCACTGCAACCTTTGCATTTGTATTTGGGAGCCTCCCCACCATGCATCTTACCACCCCATCACGAGACGGCTACCTCTGAATTTGGTAAATGCAAGAGCACTTGCCCAGTGCTGCAAATACAAATGCTAAGGCATGGCACCATCCAAACACCTTCCATTGGACCTTAGCAGGGGTTTGGAAGCCACTGCAACCTTTGCATTTGTATTTGGGAGCCTCCCCACCATGCATCTTACCACCCCATCACGAGACGGCTACCTCTGAATTTGGTAAATGCAAGAGCACTTGCCCAGTGCTGCAAATACAAATGCTAAGGCATGGCACCAGCCAAACACCTTCCATTGGACCTTATAAGGGGTTTGGAAGCCACTGCAACCTTTGCATTTGTATTTGGGAGCCTCCCCACCATGCATCTTACCACCCCATCACGAGATGGCTACCTCTGAATTTGGTAAATGCAAGAGCACTTGCCCAGTGCTGCAAATACAAATGCTAAGGCATGGCACCAGCCAAACACCTTCCATTGGACCTTAGTAGGGGTTTGGAAGCCACTGCAACCTTTGCATTTGTATTTGGGAGCCTCCTCACTATGCATCTTACCACCCCATCACGAGACGGCTACCTCTGAATTTGGTAAATGCAAGAGCACTTGCCCAGTGCTGCAAATACAAATGCTAAGGCATGGCACCATCCAAACACCTTACATTGGACCTTAGAAGGGGTTTGGAAGCCACTGCAACCTTTGCATTTGTGTTTGGGAGCCTCCTCACTATGCATCTTACCACCCCATCAAGAGACGGCTACCTCTGAATTTGGTAAGTGCAAGAGCACTTGCCCAGTGCTGCAAATACAAATGCAAAGGCATGGCACCAGCCAAACACCTTCCATTGGACCTTATTAAGGGTTTGGAAGCCACTGCAACCTTTGCATTTGTATTTGGGAGCCTCCCCACCATGCATCTTACCACCCCATCACGAGACGGCTACCTCTGAATTTGGTAAATGCAAGAGCACTTGCCCAGTGCTGCAAATACAAATGCTAAGGCATGGCACCATCCAAACACCTTCCATTGGACCATATCAGGGGTTTGGAAGCCACTGCAACCTTTGCATTTGTATTTGGGAGCCTCCCCACCATGCATCTTACCACCCCATCACGAGACGGCTACCTCTGAATTTGGTAAATGCAAGAGCACTTGCCCAGTGCTGCAAATACAAATGCTAAGGCATGGCACCAGCCAAACACCTTCCATTGGACCTTAGTAGGGGTTTGGAAGCCACTGCAACCTTTGAATTTGTATTTGGGAGCCTCCTCACTATGCATCTTACCACCCCATCACGAGACGGCTACCTCTGAATTTGGTAAATGCAAGAGCACTTGCCCAGTGCTGCAAATACAAATGCAAAGGCATGGCACCATCCAAACACCTTACATTGGACCTTAGAAGGAGTTTGGAAGCCACTGCAACCTTTGCATTTGTGTTTGGGAGCCTCCTCACTATGCATCTTACCACCCCATCAAGAGACGGCTACCTCTGAATTTGGTAAGTGCAAGAGCACTTGCCCAGTGCTGCAAATACAAATGCAAAGGCATGGCACCAGCCAAACACCTTCCATTGGACCTTATTAGGGGTTTGGAAGCCACTGCAACCTTTGCATTTGTATTTGGGAGCCTCCCCACCATGCATCTTACCACCCCATCACGAGACGGCTACCTCTGAATTTGGTAAATGCAAGAGCACTTGCCCAGTGCTGCAAATACAAATGCTAAGGCATGGCACCATCCAAACACCTTCCATTGGACCTTAGCAGGGGTTTGGAAGCCACTGCAACCTTTGCATTTGTATTTGGGAGCCTCCCCACCATGCATCTTACCACCCCATCACGAGACGGCTACCTCTGAATTTGGTAAATGCAAGAGCACTTGCCCAGTGCTGCAAATACAAATGCTAAGGCATGGCACCAGCCAAACACCTTCCATTGGACCTTATAAGGGGTTTGGAAGCCACTGCAACCTTTGCATTTGTATTTGGGAGCCTCCCCACCATGCATCTTACCACCCCATCACGAGATGGCTACCTCTGAATTTGGTAAATGCAAGAGCACTTGCCCAGTGCTGCAAATACAAATGCTAAGGCATGGCACCAGCCAAACACCTTCCATTGGACCTTAGTAGGGGTTTGGAAGCCACTGCAACCTTTGCATTTGTATTTGGGAGCCTCCTCACTATGCATCTTACCACCCCATCACGAGACGGCTACCTCTGAATTTGGTAAATGCAAGAGCACTTGCCCAGTGCTGCAAATACAAATGCTAAGGCATGGCACCATCCAAACACCTTCCATTGGACCTTAGAAGGGGTTTGGAAGCCACTGCAACCTTTGCATTTGTGTTTGGGAGCCTCCTCACTATGCATCTTACCACCCCATCAAGAGACGGCTACCTCTGAATTTGGTAAGTGCAAGAGCACTTGCCCAGTGCTGCAAATACAAATGCAAAGGCATGGCACCAGCCAAACACCTTCCATTGGACCTTATTAAGGGTTTGGAAGCCACTGCAACCTTTGCATTTGTATTTGGGAGCCTCCCCACCATGCATCTTACCACCCCATCACGAGACGGCTACCTCTGAATTTGGTAAATGCAAGAGCACTTGCCCAGTGCTGCAAATACAAATGCTAAGGCATGGCACCATCCAAACACCTTCCATTGGACCATATCAGGGGTTTGGAAGCCACTGCAACCTTTGCATTTGTATTTGGGAGCCTCCCCACCATGCATCTTACCACCCCATCACGAGACGGCTACCTCTGAATTTGGTAAATGCAAGAGCACTTGCCCAGTGCTGCAAATACAAATGCTAAGGCATGGCACCAGCCAAACACCTTCCATTGGACCTTAGTAGGGGTTTGGAAGCCACTGCAACCTTTGCATTTGTATTTGGGAGCCTCCTCACTATGCATCTTACCACCCCATCACGAGACGGCTACCTCTGAATTTGGTAAATGCAAGAGCACTTGCCCAGTGCTGCAAATACAAATGCAAAGGCATGGCACCAGCCAAACACCTTCCATTGGACCTTAGAAGGGGTTTGGAAGCCACTGCAACCTTTGCATTTGTGTTTGGGAGCCTCCTCACTATGCATCTTACCACCCCATCACGAGACGGCTACCTCTGAATTTGGTAAATGCAAGAGCACTTGCCCAGTGCTGCAAATACAAATGCAAAGGCATGGCACCATCCAAAAACCTTCCATTGGACCTTATCAGGGGTTTGGAAGCCACTGCAACCTTTGCATTTGTAATTGGGAGCCTCCTCACTATGCATCTTACCACCCCATCACGAGACGGCTACCTCTGAATTTGGTAAATGCAAGAGCACTTGCCCAGTGCTGCAAATACAAATGCTAAGGCATGGCACCATCCAAACACCTTACATTGGACCTTAGAAGGGGTTTGGAAGCCACTGCAACCTTTGCATTTGTGTTTGGGAGCCTCCTCACTATGCATCTTATCACCCCATCAAGAGACGGCTACCTCTGAATTTGGTAAATGCAAGAGCACTTGCCCAGTGCTGCAAATACAAATGCTAAGGCATGGCACCATCCAAACACCTTCCATTGGACCTTATCAGGGGTTTGGAAGCCACTGCAACCTTTGCATTTGTATTTGGGAGCCTCCCCACCATGCATCTTACCACCCCATCACGAGACGGCTACCTCTGAATTTGGTAAATGCAAGAGCACTTGCCCAGTGCTGCAAATACAAATGCTAAGGCATGGCACCAACCAAACACCTTCCATTGGACCTTATCAGGGGTTTGGAAGCCACTGCAACCTTTGCATTTGTAATTGGGAGCCTCCTCACTATGCATCTTACCACCCCATCACGAGACGGCTACCTCTGAATTTGGTAAATGCAAGAGCACTTGCCCAGTGCTGCAAATACAAATGCTAAGGCATGGCACCATCCAAACACCTTAAATTGGACCTTAGAAGGGGTTTGGAAGCCACTGCAACCTTTGCATTTGTGTTTGGGAGCCTCCTCACTATGCATCTTACCACCCCATCAAGAGACGGCTACCTCTGAATTTGGTAAGTGCAAGAGCACTTGCCCAGTGCTGCAAATACAAATGCAAAGGCATGGCACCAGCCAAACACCTTCCATTGGACCTTAGAAGGGGTTTGGAAGCCACTGCAACCTTTGCATTTGTATTTGGGAGCCTCCCCACCATGCATCTTACCACCCCATCACGAGACGGCTACCTCTGAATTTGGTAAATGCAAGAGCACTTGCCCAGTGCTGCAAATACAAATGCTAAGGCATGGCACCATCCAAAAACCTTCCATTGGACCTTAGCAGGGGTTTGGAAGCCACTGCAACCTTTGCATTTGTATTTGGGAGCCTCCCCACCATGCATCTTACCACCCCATCACGAGACGGCTACCTCTGAATTTGGTAAATGCAAGAGCACTTGCCCAGTGCTGCAAATACAAATGCTAAGGCATGGAACCAGCCAAACACCTTCCATTGGACCTTATAAGGGGTTTGGAAGCCACTGCAACCTTTGCATTTGTATTTGGGAGCCTCCCCACCATGCATCTTACCACCCCATCACGAGATGGCTACCTCTGAATTTGGTAAATGCAAGAGCACTTGCCCAGTGCTGCAAATACAAATGCAAAGGCATGGCACCAGCCAAACACCTTCCGTTGGACCTTAGCAGGGGTTTGGAAGCCACTGCAACCTTTGCATTTGTATTTGGGAGCCTCCCCACCATGCATCTTACCACCCCATCACGAGACGGCTACCTCTGAATTTGGTAAATGCAAGAGCACTTGCCCAGTGCTGCAAATACAAATGCTAAGGCATGGCACCAGCCAAACACCTTCCATTGGACCTTAGTAGGGGTTTGGAAGCCACTGCAACCTTTGCATTTGTATTTGGGAGCCTCCTCACTATGCATCTTACCACCCCATCACGAGATGGCTACCTCTGAATTTGGTAAATGCAAGAGCACTTGCCCAGTGCTGCAAATACAAATGCAAAGGCATGGAACCAGCCAAACACCTTCCATTGGACCTTAGTAGGGGTTTGCAAGCCACTGCAACCTTTGCATTTGTATTTGGGAGCCTCCTCACTATGCATCTTACCACCCCATCACGAGACGGCTACCTCTGAATTTGGTAAATGCAAGAGCACTTGCCCAGTGCTGCAAATACAAATGCAAAGGCATGGCACCAGCCAAACACCTTCCATTGGACCTTAGCAGGGGTTTGGAAGCCACTGCAACCTTTGCATTTGTGTTTGGGAGCCTCCTCACTATGCATCTTACCACCCCATCACGAGACGGCTACCTCTGAATTTGGTAAATGCAAGAGCACTTGCCCAGTGCTGCAAATACAAATGCAAAGGCATGGCACCATCCAAAAACCTTCCATTGGACCTTAGAAGGGGTTTGGAAGCCACTGCAACCTTTGCATTTGTAATTGGGAGCCTCCTCACTATGCATCTTACCACCCCATCACGAGACGGCTACCTCTGAATTTGGTAAATGCAAGAGCACTTGCCCAGTGCTGCAAATACAAATGCTAAGGCATGGCACCATCCAAACACCTTACATTGGACCTTAGAAGGGGTTTGGAAGCCACTGCAACCTTTGCATTTGTGTTTGGGAGCCTCCTCACTATGCATCTTATCACCCCATCAAGAGACGGCTACCTCTGAATTTGGTAAATGCAAGAGCACTTGCCCAGTGCTGCAAATACAAATGCTAAGGCATGGCACCAGCCAAACACCTTCCATTGGACCTTATCAGGGGTTTGGAAGCCACTGCAACCTTTGCATTTGTATTTGGGAGCCTCCCCACCATGCATCTTACCACCCCATCACGAGACGGCTACCTCTGAATTTGGTAAATGCAAGAGCACTTGCCCAGTGCTGCAAATACAAATGCAAAGGCATGGCACCAGCCAAACACCTTCCGTTGGACCTTAGCAGGGGTTTGGAAGCCACTGCAACCTTTGCATTTGTATTTGGGAGCCTCCCCACCATGCATCTTACCACCCCATCACGAGACGGCTACCTCTGAATTTGGTAAATGCAAGAGCACTTGCCCAGTGCTGCAAATACAAATGCTAAGGCATGGCACCATCCAAACACCTTCCATTGGACCTTAGCAGGGGTTTGGAAGCCACTGCAACCTTTGCATTTGTATTTGGGAGCCTCCCCACCATGCATCTTACCACCCCATCACGAGACGGCTACCTCTGAATTTGGTAAATGCAAGAGCACTTGCCCAGTGCTGCAAATACAAATGCTAAGGCATGGCACCAGCCAAACACCTTCCATTGGACCTTATAAGGGGTTTGGAAGCCACTGCAACCTTTGCATTTGTATTTGGGAGCCTCCCCACCATGCATCTTACCACCCCATCACGAGATGGCTACCTCTGAATTTGGTAAATGCAAGAGCACTTGCCCAGTGCTGCAAATACAAATGCTAAGGCATGGCACCAGCCAAACACCTTCCATTGGACCTTAGTAGGGGTTTGGAAGCCACTGCAACCTTTGCATTTGTATTTGGGAGCCTCCTCACTATGCATCTTACCACCCCATCACGAGACGGCTACCTCTGAATTTGGTAAATGCAAGAGCACTTGCCCAGTGCTGCAAATACAAATGCTAAGGCATGGCACCATCCAAACACCTTCCATTGGACCTTAGAAGGGGTTTGGAAGCCACTGCAACCTTTGCATTTGTGTTTGGGAGCCTCCTCACTATGCATCTTACCACCCCATCAAGAGACGGCTACCTCTGAATTTGGTAAGTGCAAGAGCACTTGCCCAGTGCTGCAAATACAAATGCAAAGGCATGGCACCAGCCAAACACCTTCCATTGGACCTTATTAAGGGTTTGGAAGCCACTGCAACCTTTGCATTTGTATTTGGGAGCCTCCCCACCATGCATCTTACCACCCCATCACGAGACGGCTACCTCTGAATTTGGTAAATGCAAGAGCACTTGCCCAGTGCTGCAAATACAAATGCTAAGGCATGGCACCATCCAAACACCTTCCATTGGACCATATCAGGGGTTTGGAAGCCACTGCAACCTTTGCATTTGTATTTGGGAGCCTCCCCACCATGCATCTTACCACCCCATCACGAGACGGCTACCTCTGAATTTGGTAAATGCAAGAGCACTTGCCCAGTGCTGCAAATACAAATGCTAAGGCATGGCACCAGCCAAACACCTTCCATTGGACCTTAGTAGGGGTTTGGAAGCCACTGCAACCTTTGCATTTGTATTTGGGAGCCTCCTCACTATGCATCTTACCACCCCATCACGAGACGGCTACCTCTGAATTTGGTAAATGCAAGAGCACTTGCCCAGTGCTGCAAATACAAATGCAAAGGCATGGCACCAGCCAAACACCTTCCATTGGACCTTAGAAGGGGTTTGGAAGCCACTGCAACCTTTGCATTTGTGTTTGGGAGCCTCCTCACTATGCATCTTACCACCCCATCACGAGACGGCTACCTCTGAATTTGGTAAATGCAAGAGCACTTGCCCAGTGCTGCAAATACAAATGCAAAGGCATGGCACCATCCAAAAACCTTCCATTGGACCTTATCAGGGGTTTGGAAGCCACTGCAACCTTTGCATTTGTAATTGGGAGCCTCCTCACTATGCATCTTACCACCCCATCACGAGACGGCTACCTCTGAATTTGGTAAATGCAAGAGCACTTGCCCAGTGCTGCAAATACAAATGCTAAGGCATGGCACCATCCAAACACCTTACATTGGACCTTAGAAGGGGTTTGGAAGCCACTGCAACCTTTGCATTTGTGTTTGGGAGCCTCCTCACTATGCATCTTATCACCCCATCAAGAGACGGCTACCTCTGAATTTGGTAAATGCAAGAGCACTTGCCCAGTGCTGCAAATACAAATGCTAAGGCATGGCACCATCCAAACACCTTCCATTGGACCTTATCAGGGGTTTGGAAGCCACTGCAACCTTTGCATTTGTATTTGGGAGCCTCCCCACCATGCATCTTACCACCCCATCACGAGATGGCTACCTCTGAATTTGGTAAATGCAAGAGCACTTGCCCAGTGCTGCAAATACAAATGCTAAGGCATGGCACCAGCCAAACACCTTCCATTGGACCTTAGTAGGGGTTTGGAAGCCACTGCAACCTTTGCATTTGTATTTGGGAGCCTCCTCACTATGCATCTTACCACCCCATCACGAGACGGCTACCTCTGAATTTGGTAAATGCAAGAGCACTTGCCCAGTGCTGCAAATACAAATGCTAAGGCATGGCACCATCCAAACACCTTCCATTGGACCTTAGAAGGGGTTTGGAAGCCACTGCAACCTTTGCATTTGTGTTTGGGAGCCTCCTCACTATGCATCTTACCACCCCATCAAGAGACGGCTACCTCTGAATTTGGTAAATGCAAGAGCACTTGCCCAGTGCTGCAAATACAAATGCTAAGGCATGGCACCAGCCAAACACCTTCCATTGGACCTTAGTAGGGGTTTGGAAGCCACTGCAACCTTTGCATTTGTATTTGGGAGCCTCCTCACTATGCATCTTACCACCCCATCACGAGATGGCTACCTCTGAATTTGGTAAATGCAAGAGCACTTGCCCAGTGCTGCAAATACAAATGCAAAGGCATGGAACCAGCCAAACACCTTCCATTGGACCTTAGTAGGGGTTTGCAAGCCACTGCAACCTTTGCATTTGTATTTGGGAGCCTCCTCACTATGCATCTTACCACCCCATCACGAGACGGCTACCTCTGAATTTGGTAAATGCAAGAGCACTTGCCCAGTGCTGCAAATACAAATGCAAAGGCATGGCACCAGCCAAACACCTTCCATTGGACCTTAGCAGGGGTTTGGAAGCCACTGCAACCTTTGCATTTGTGTTTGGGAGCCTCCTCACTATGCATCTTACCACCCCATCACGAGACGGCTACCTCTGAATTTGGTAAATGCAAGAGCACTTGCCCAGTGCTGCAAATACAAATGCAAAGGCATGGCACCATCCAAAAACCTTCCATTGGACCTTAGAAGGGGTTTGGAAGCCACTGCAACCTTTGCATTTGTAATTGGGAGCCTCCTCACTATGCATCTTACCACCCCATCACGAGACGGCTACCTCTGAATTTGGTAAATGCAAGAGCACTTGCCCAGTGCTGCAAATACAAATGCTAAGGCATGGCACCATCCAAACACCTTACATTGGACCTTAGAAGGGGTTTGGAAGCCACTGCAACCTTTGCATTTGTGTTTGGGAGCCTCCTCACTATGCATCTTATCACCCCATCAAGAGACGGCTACCTCTGAATTTGGTAAATGCAAGAGCACTTGCCCAGTGCTGCAAATACAAATGCTAAGGCATGGCACCAGCCAAACACCTTCCATTGGACCTTATCAGGGGTTTGGAAGCCACTGCAACCTTTGCATTTGTATTTGGGAGCCTCCCCACCATGCATCTTACCACCCCATCACGAGACGGCTACCTCTGAATTTGGTAAATGCAAGAGCACTTGCCCAGTGCTGCAAATACAAATGCAAAGGCATGGCACCAGCCAAACACCTTCCGTTGGACCTTAGCAGGGGTTTGGAAGCCACTGCAACCTTTGCATTTGTATTTGGGAGCCTCCCCACCATGCATCTTACCACCCCATCACGAGACGGCTACCTCTGAATTTGGTAAATGCAAGAGCACTTGCCCAGTGCTGCAAATACAAATGCTAAGGCATGGAACCAGCCAAACACCTTCCATTGGACCTTATAAGGGGTTTGGAAGCCACTGCAACCTTTGCATTTGTATTTGGGAGCCTCCCCACCATGCATCTTACCACCCCATCACGAGATGGCTACCTCTGAATTTGGTAAATGCAAGAGCACTTGCCCAGTGCTGCAAATACAAATGCAAAGGCATGGCACCAGCCAAACACCTTCCGTTGGACCTTAGCAGGGGTTTGGAAGCCACTGCAACCTTTGCATTTGTATTTGGGAGCCTCCCCACCATGCATCTTACCACCCCATCACGAGACGGCTACCTCTGAATTTGGTAAATGCAAGAGCACTTGCCCAGTGCTGCAAATACAAATGCTAAGGCATGGCACCAGCCAAACACCTTCCATTGGACCTTAGTAGGGGTTTGGAAGCCACTGCAACCTTTGCATTTGTATTTGGGAGCCTCCTCACTATGCATCTTACCACCCCATCACGAGATGGCTACCTCTGAATTTGGTAAATGCAAGAGCACTTGCCCAGTGCTGCAAATACAAATGCAAAGGCATGGAACCAGCCAAACACCTTCCATTGGACCTTAGTAGGGGTTTGCAAGCCACTGCAACCTTTGCATTTGTATTTGGGAGCCTCCTCACTATGCATCTTACCACCCCATCACGAGACGGCTACCTCTGAATTTGGTAAATGCAAGAGCACTTGCCCAGTGCTGCAAATACAAATGCAAAGGCATGGCACCAGCCAAACACCTTCCATTGGACCTTAGCAGGGGTTTGGAAGCCACTGCAACCTTTGCATTTGTGTTTGGGAGCCTCCTCACTATGCATCTTACCACCCCATCACGAGACGGCTACCTCTGAATTTGGTAAATGCAAGAGCACTTGCCCAGTGCTGCAAATACAAATGCAAAGGCATGGCACCATCCAAAAACCTTCCATTGGACCTTAGAAGGGGTTTGGAAGCCACTGCAACCTTTGCATTTGTAATTGGGAGCCTCCTCACTATGCATCTTACCACCCCATCACGAGACGGCTACCTCTGAATTTGGTAAATGCAAGAGCACTTGCCCAGTGCTGCAAATACAAATGCTAAGGCATGGCACCATCCAAACACCTTACATTGGACCTTAGAAGGGGTTTGGAAGCCACTGCAACCTTTGCATTTGTGTTTGGGAGCCTCCTCACTATGCATCTTATCACCCCATCAAGAGACGGCTACCTCTGAATTTGGTAAATGCAAGAGCACTTGCCCAGTGCTGCAAATACAAATGCTAAGGCATGGCACCAGCCAAACACCTTCCATTGGACCTTATCAGGGGTTTGGAAGCCACTGCAACCTTTGCATTTGTATTTGGGAGCCTCCCCACCATGCATCTTACCACCCCATCACGAGACGGCTACCTCTGAATTTGGTAAATGCAAGAGCACTTGCCCAGTGCTGCAAATACAAATGCAAAGGCATGGCACCAGCCAAACACCTTCCGTTGGACCTTAGCAGGGGTTTGGAAGCCACTGCAACCTTTGCATTTGTATTTGGGAGCCTCCCCACCATGCATCTTACCACCCCATCACGAGACGGCTACCTCTGAATTTGGTAAATGCAAGAGCACTTGCCCAGTGCTGCAAATACAAATGCTAAGGCATGGAACCAGCCAAACACCTTCCATTGGACCTTAGTAGGGGTTTGGAAGCCACTGCAACCTTTGCATTTGTATTTGGGAGCCTCCTCACTATGCATCTTACCACCCCATCACGAGACGGCTACCTCTGAATTTGGTAAGTGCAAGAGCACTTGCCCAGTGCTGCAAATACAAATGCAAAGGCATGGCACCAGCCAAACACCTTCCATTGGACCTTAGAAGGGGTTTGGAAGCCACTGCAACCTTTGCATTTGTATTTGGGAGCCTCCCCACCATGCATCTTACCACCCCATCACGAGACGGCTACCTCTGAATTTGGTAAATGCAAGAGCACTTGCCCAGTGCTGCAAATACAAATGCTAAGGCATGGCACCATCCAAACACCTTACATTGGACCTTAGAAGGGGTTTGGAAGCCACTGCAACCTTTGCATTTGTGTTTGGGAGCCTCCCCACCATGCATCTTACCACCCCATCACGAGACGGCTACCTCTGAATTTGGTAAATGCAAGAGCACTTGCCCAGTGCTGCAAATACAAATGCAAAGGCATGGCACCAGCCAAACACCTTCCGTTGGACCTTAGCAGGGGTTTGGAAGCCACTGCAACCTTTGCATTTGTATTTGGGAGCCTCCCCACCATGCATCTTACCACCCCATCACGAGACGGCTACCTCTGAATTTGGTAAATGCAAGAGCACTTGCCCAGTGCTGCAAATACAAATGCTAAGGCATGGAACCAGCCAAACACCTTCCATTGGACCTTAGTAGGGGTTTGGAAGCCACTGCAACCTTTGCATTTGTATTTGGGAGCCTCCTCACTATGCATCTTACCACCCCATCACGAGACGGCTACCTCTGAATTTGGTAAGTGCAAGAGCACTTGCCCAGTGCTGCAAATACAAATGCAAAGGCATGGCACCATCCAAACACCTTCCATTGGACCTTAGCAGGGGTTTGGAAGCCACTGCAACCTTTGCATTTGTATTTGGGAGCCTCCCCACCATGCATCTTACCACCCCATCACGAGACGGCTACCTCTGAATTTGGTAAATGCAAGAGCACTTGCCCAGTGCTGCAAATACAAATGCTAAGGCATGGAACCAGCCAAACACCTTCCATTGGACCTTATAAGGGGTTTGGAAGCCACTGCAACCTTTGCATTTGTATTTGGGAGCCTCCCCACCATGCATCTTACCACCCCATCACGAGATGGCTACCTCTGAATTTGGTAAATGCAAGAGCACTTGCCCAGTGCTGCAAATACAAATGCAAAGGCATGGCACCAGCCAAACACCTTCCGTTGGACCTTAGCAGGGGTTTGGAAGCCACTGCAACCTTTGCATTTGTATTTGGGAGCCTCCCCACCATGCATCTTACCACCCCATCACGAGACGGCTACCTCTGAATTTGGTAAATGCAAGAGCACTTGCCCAGTGCTGCAAATACAAATGCTAAGGCATGGCACCAGCCAAACACCTTCCATTGGACCTTAGTAGGGGTTTGGAAGCCACTGCAACCTTTGCATTTGTATTTGGGAGCCTCCTCACTATGCATCTTACCACCCCATCACGAGATGGCTACCTCTGAATTTGGTAAATGCAAGAGCACTTGCCCAGTGCTGCAAATACAAATGCAAAGGCATGGAACCAGCCAAACACCTTCCATTGGACCTTAGTAGGGGTTTGCAAGCCACTGCAACCTTTGCATTTGTATTTGGGAGCCTCCTCACTATGCATCTTACCACCCCATCACGAGACGGCTACCTCTGAATTTGGTAAATGCAAGAGCACTTGCCCAGTGCTGCAAATACAAATGCAAAGGCATGGCACCAGCCAAACACCTTCCATTGGACCTTAGCAGGGGTTTGGAAGCCACTGCAACCTTTGCATTTGTGTTTGGGAGCCTCCTCACTATGCATCTTACCACCCCATCACGAGACGGCTACCTCTGAATTTGGTAAATGCAAGAGCACTTGCCCAGTGCTGCAAATACAAATGCAAAGGCATGGCACCATCCAAAAACCTTCCATTGGACCTTAGAAGGGGTTTGGAAGCCACTGCAACCTTTGCATTTGTAATTGGGAGCCTCCTCACTATGCATCTTACCACCCCATCACGAGACGGCTACCTCTGAATTTGGTAAATGCAAGAGCACTTGCCCAGTGCTGCAAATACAAATGCTAAGGCATGGCACCATCCAAACACCTTACATTGGACCTTAGAAGGGGTTTGGAAGCCACTGCAACCTTTGCATTTGTGTTTGGGAGCCTCCTCACTATGCATCTTATCACCCCATCAAGAGACGGCTACCTCTGAATTTGGTAAATGCAAGAGCACTTGCCCAGTGCTGCAAATACAAATGCTAAGGCATGGCACCAGCCAAACACCTTCCATTGGACCTTATCAGGGGTTTGGAAGCCACTGCAACCTTTGCATTTGTATTTGGGAGCCTCCCCACCATGCATCTTACCACCCCATCACGAGACGGCTACCTCTGAATTTGGTAAATGCAAGAGCACTTGCCCAGTGCTGCAAATACAAATGCAAAGGCATGGCACCAGCCAAACACCTTCCGTTGGACCTTAGCAGGGGTTTGGAAGCCACTGCAACCTTTGCATTTGTATTTGGGAGCCTCCCCACCATGCATCTTACCACCCCATCACGAGACGGCTACCTCTGAATTTGGTAAATGCAAGAGCACTTGCCCAGTGCTGCAAATACAAATGCTAAGGCATGGAACCAGCCAAACACCTTCCATTGGACCTTATAAGGGGTTTGGAAGCCACTGCAACCTTTGCATTTGTATTTGGGAGCCTCCCCACCATGCATCTTACCACCCCATCACGAGATGGCTACCTCTGAATTTGGTAAATGCAAGAGCACTTGCCCAGTGCTGCAAATACAAATGCAAAGGCATGGCACCAGCCAAACACCTTCCGTTGGACCTTAGCAGGGGTTTGGAAGCCACTGCAACCTTTGCATTTGTATTTGGGAGCCTCCCCACCATGCATCTTACCACCCCATCACGAGACGGCTACCTCTGAATTTGGTAAATGCAAGAGCACTTGCCCAGTGCTGCAAATACAAATGCTAAGGCATGGCACCAGCCAAACACCTTCCATTGGACCTTAGTAGGGGTTTGGAAGCCACTGCAACCTTTGCATTTGTATTTGGGAGCCTCCTCACTATGCATCTTACCACCCCATCACGAGATGGCTACCTCTGAATTTGGTAAATGCAAGAGCACTTGCCCAGTGCTGCAAATACAAATGCAAAGGCATGGAACCAGCCAAACACCTTCCATTGGACCTTAGTAGGGGTTTGCAAGCCACTGCAACCTTTGCATTTGTATTTGGGAGCCTCCTCACTATGCATCTTACCACCCCATCACGAGACGGCTACCTCTGAATTTGGTAAATGCAAGAGCACTTGCCCAGTGCTGCAAATACAAATGCAAAGGCATGGCACCAGCCAAACACCTTCCATTGGACCTTAGCAGGGGTTTGGAAGCCACTGCAACCTTTGCATTTGTGTTTGGGAGCCTCCTCACTATGCATCTTACCACCCCATCACGAGACGGCTACCTCTGAATTTGGTAAATGCAAGAGCACTTGCCCAGTGCTGCAAATACAAATGCAAAGGCATGGCACCATCCAAAAACCTTCCATTGGACCTTAGAAGGGGTTTGGAAGCCACTGCAACCTTTGCATTTGTAATTGGGAGCCTCCTCACTATGCATCTTACCACCCCATCACGAGACGGCTACCTCTGAATTTGGTAAATGCAAGAGCACTTGCCCAGTGCTGCAAATACAAATGCAAAGGCATGGCACCATCCAAACACCTTCCGTTGGACCTTAGCAGGGGTTTGGAAGCCACTGCAACCTTTGCATTTGTATTTGGGAGCCTCCCCACCATGCATCTTACCACCCCATCACGAGACGGCTACCTCTGAATTTGGTAAATGCAAGAGCACTTGCCCAGTGCTGCAAATACAAATGCTAAGGCATGGCACCAGCCAAACACCTTCCATTGGACCTTAGTAGGGGTTTGGAAGCCACTGCAACCTTTGCATTTGTATTTGGGAGCCTCCTCACTATGCATCTTACCACCCCATCACGAGACGGCTACCTCTGAATTTGGTAAATGCAAGAGCACTTGCCCAGTGCTGCAAATACAAATGCAAAGGCATGGCACCAGCCAAACACCTTCCATTGGACCTTAGCAGGGGTTTGGAAGCCACTGCAACCTTTGCATTTGTGTTTGGGAGCCTCCTCACTATGCATCTTACCACCCCATCACGAGACGGCTACCTCTGAATTTGGTAAATGCAAGAGCACTTGCCCAGTGCTGCAAATACAAATGCTAAGGCATGGAACCAGCCAAACACCTTCCATTGGACCTTAGTAGGGGTTTGCAAGCCACTGCAACCTTTGCATTTGTATTTGGGAGCCTCCTCACTATGCATCTTACCACCCCATCACGAGACGGCTACCTCTGAATTTGGTAAATGCAAGAGCACTTGCCCAGTGCTGCAAATACAAATGCAAAGGCATGGCACCAGCCAAACACCTTCCATTGGACCTTAGCAGGGGTTTGGAAGCCACTGCAACCTTTGCATTTGTGTTTGGGAGCCTCCTCACTATGCATCTTACCACCCCATCACGAGACGGCTACCTCTGAATTTGGTAAATGCAAGAGCACTTGCCCAGTGCTGCAAATACAAATGCAAAGGCATGGCACCATCCAAAAACCTTCCATTGGACCTTAGAAGGGGTTTGGAAGCCACTGCAACCTTTGCATTTGTAATTGGGAGCCTCCTCACTATGCATCTTACCACCCCATCACGAGACGGCTACCTCTGAATTTGGTAAATGCAAGAGCACTTGCCCAGTGCTGCAAATACAAATGCTAAGGCATGGCACCATCCAAACACCTTACATTGGACCTTAGAAGGGGTTTGGAAGCCACTGCAACCTTTGCATTTGTGTTTGGGAGCCTCCTCACTATGCATCTTATCACCCCATCAAGAGACGGCTACCTCTGAATTTGGTAAATGCAAGAGCACTTGCCCAGTGCTGCAAATACAAATGCTAAGGCATGGCACCAGCCAAACACCTTCCATTGGACCTTATCAGGGGTTTGGAAGCCACTGCAACCTTTGCATTTGTATTTGGGAGCCTCCCCACCATGCATCTTACCACCCCATCACGAGACGGCTACCTCTGAATTTGGTAAATGCAAGAGCACTTGCCCAGTGCTGCAAATACAAATGCAAAGGCATGGCACCAGCCAAACACCTTCCGTTGGACCTTAGCAGGGGTTTGGAAGCCACTGCAACCTTTGCATTTGTATTTGGGAGCCTCCCCACCATGCATCTTACCACCCCATCACGAGACGGCTACCTCTGAATTTGGTAAATGCAAGAGCACTTGCCCAGTGCTGCAAATACAAATGCTAAGGCATGGAACCAGCCAAACACCTTCCATTGGACCTTATAAGGGGTTTGGAAGCCACTGCAACCTTTGCATTTGTATTTGGGAGCCTCCCCACCATGCATCTTACCACCCCATCACGAGATGGCTACCTCTGAATTTGGTAAATGCAAGAGCACTTGCCCAGTGCTGCAAATACAAATGCAAAGGCATGGCACCAGCCAAACACCTTCCGTTGGACCTTAGCAGGGGTTTGGAAGCCACTGCAACCTTTGCATTTGTATTTGGGAGCCTCCCCACCATGCATCTTACCACCCCATCACGAGACGGCTACCTCTGAATTTGGTAAATGCAAGAGCACTTGCCCAGTGCTGCAAATACAAATGCTAAGGCATGGCACCAGCCAAACACCTTCCATTGGACCTTAGTAGGGGTTTGGAAGCCACTGCAACCTTTGCATTTGTATTTGGGAGCCTCCTCACTATGCATCTTACCACCCCATCACGAGATGGCTACCTCTGAATTTGGTAAATGCAAGAGCACTTGCCCAGTGCTGCAAATACAAATGCAAAGGCATGGAACCAGCCAAACACCTTCCATTGGACCTTAGTAGGGGTTTGCAAGCCACTGCAACCTTTGCATTTGTATTTGGGAGCCTCCTCACTATGCATCTTACCACCCCATCACGAGACGGCTACCTCTGAATTTGGTAAATGCAAGAGCACTTGCCCAGTGCTGCAAATACAAATGCAAAGGCATGGCACCAGCCAAACACCTTCCATTGGACCTTAGCAGGGGTTTGGAAGCCACTGCAACCTTTGCATTTGTGTTTGGGAGCCTCCTCACTATGCATCTTACCACCCCATCACGAGACGGCTACCTCTGAATTTGGTAAATGCAAGAGCACTTGCCCAGTGCTGCAAATACAAATGCAAAGGCATGGCACCATCCAAAAACCTTCCATTGGACCTTAGAAGGGGTTTGGAAGCCACTGCAACCTTTGCATTTGTAATTGGGAGCCTCCTCACTATGCATCTTACCACCCCATCACGAGACGGCTACCTCTGAATTTGGTAAATGCAAGAGCACTTGCCCAGTGCTGCAAATACAAATGCTAAGGCATGGCACCATCCAAACACCTTACATTGGACCTTAGAAGGGGTTTGGAAGCCACTGCAACCTTTGCATTTGTGTTTGGGAGCCTCCTCACTATGCATCTTATCACCCCATCAAGAGACGGCTACCTCTGAATTTGGTAAATGCAAGAGCACTTGCCCAGTGCTGCAAATACAAATGCTAAGGCATGGCACCAGCCAAACACCTTCCATTGGACCTTATCAGGGGTTTGGAAGCCACTGCAACCTTTGCATTTGTATTTGGGAGCCTCCCCACCATGCATCTTACCACCCCATCACGAGACGGCTACCTCTGAATTTGGTAAATGCAAGAGCACTTGCCCAGTGCTGCAAATACAAATGCAAAGGCATGGCACCAGCCAAACACCTTCCATTGGACCTTATCAGGGGTTTGGAAGCCACTGCAACCTTTGCATTTGTATTTGGGAGCCTCCCCACCATGCATCTTACCACCCCATCACGAGACGGCTACCTCTGAATTTGGTAAATGCAAGAGCACTTGCCCAGTGCTGCAAATACAAATGCTAAGGCATGGCACCATCCAAACACCTTACATTGGACCTTAGAAGGGGTTTGGAAGCCACTGCAACCTTTGCATTTGTGTTTGGGAGCCTCCCCACCATGCATCTTACCACCCCATCACGAGACGGCTACCTCTGAATTTGGTAAATGCAAGAGCACTTGCCCAGTGCTGCAAATACAAATGCAAAGGCATGGCACCAGCCAAACACCTTCCGTTGGACCTTAGCAGGGGTTTGGAAGCCACTGCAACCTTTGCATTTGTATTTGGGAGCCTCCCCACCATGCATCTTACCACCCCATCACGAGACGGCTACCTCTGAATTTGGTAAATGCAAGAGCACTTGCCCAGTGCTGCAAATACAAATGCTAAGGCATGGAACCAGCCAAACACCTTCCATTGGACCTTAGTAGGGGTTTGGAAGCCACTGCAACCTTTGCATTTGTATTTGGGAGCCTCCTCACTATGCATCTTACCACCCCATCACGAGACGGCTACCTCTGAATTTGGTAAGTGCAAGAGCACTTGCCCAGTGCTGCAAATACAAATGCAAAGGCATGGCACCAGCCAAACACCTTCCATTGGACCTTAGAAGGGGTTTGGAAGCCACTGCAACCTTTGCATTTGTATTTGGGAGCCTCCCCACCATGCATCTTACCACCCCATCACGAGACGGCTACCTCTGAATTTGGTAAATGCAAGAGCACTTGCCCAGTGCTGCAAATACAAATGCTAAGGCATGGCACCATCCAAACACCTTACATTGGACCTTAGAAGGGGTTTGGAAGCCACTGCAACCTTTGCATTTGTATTTGGGAGCCTCCTCACTATGCATCTTACCACCCCATCACGAGACGGCTACCTCTGAATTTGGTAAGTGCAAGAGCACTTGCCCAGTGCTGCAAATACAAATGCAAAGGCATGGAACCAGCCAAACACCTTCCATTGGACCTTATCAGGGGTTTGGAAGCCACTGCAACCTTTGCATTTGTGTTTGGGAGCCTCCCCACCATGCATCTTACCACCCCATCACGAGATGGCTACCTCTGAATTTGGTAAATGCAAGAGCACTTGCCCAGTGCTGCAAATACAAATGCAAAGGCATGGCACCAGCCAAACACCTTCCGTTGGACCTTAGTAGGGGTTTGGAAGCCACTGCAACCTTTGCATTTGTATTTGGGAGCCTCCCCACCATGCATCTTACCACCCCATCACGAGACGGCTACCTCTGAATTTGGTAAATGCAAGAGCACTT
The DNA here is from genome assembly GCA_963556185.1 of Pseudopediastrum boryanum. NCBI lineage: Eukaryota > Viridiplantae > Chlorophyta > Chlorophyceae > Sphaeropleales > Hydrodictyaceae > Pseudopediastrum > Pseudopediastrum boryanum. Next base: position 9,838,192 of record OY744498.1, read on the forward strand.
GCCCAGTGCTGCAAATACAAATGCTAAGGCATGGCACCAGCCAAACACCTTCCATTGGACCTTAGTAAGGGTTTGGAAGCCACTGCAACCTTTGCATTTGTATTTGGGAGCCTCCCCACCATGCATCTTACCACCCCATCACGAGACGGCTACCTCTGAATTTGGTAAATGCAAGAGCACTTGCCCAGTGCTGCAAATACAAATGCTAAGGCATGGCACCAGCCAAACACCTTCCATTGGACCTTAGTAAGGGTTTGGAAGCCACTGCAACCTTTGCATTTGTATTTGGGAGCCTCCCCACCATGCATCTTACCACCCCATCACGAGACGGCTACCTCTGAATTTGGTAAATGCAAGAGCACTTGCCCAGTGCTGCAAATACAAATGCTAAGGCATGGCACCAACCAAACACCTTCCATTGGACCTTATCAGGGGTTTGGAAGCCACTGCAACCTTTGCATTTGTAATTGGGAGCCTCCTCACTATGCATCTTACCACCCCATCACGAGACGGCTACCTCTGAATTTGGTAAATGCAAGAGCACTTGCCCAGTGCTGCAAATACAAATGCTAAGGCATGGCACCATCCAAACACCTTACATTGGACCTTAGAAGGGGTTTGGAAGCCACTGCAACCTTTGCATTTGTGTTTGGGAGCCTCCTCACTATGCATCTTACCACCCCATCAAGAGACGGCTACCTCTGAATTTGGTAAGTGCAAGAGCACTTGCCCAGTGCTGCAAATACAAATGCAAAGGCATGGCACCAGCCAAACACCTTCCATTGGACCTTATTAGGGGTTTGGAAGCCACTGCAACCTTTGCATTTGTATTTGGGAGCCTCCCCACCATGCATCTTACCACCCCATCACGAGACGGCTACCTCTGAATTTGGTAAATGCAAGAGCACTTGCCCAGTGCTGCAAATACAAATGCAAAGGCATGGCACCATCCAAACACCTTCCATTGGACCTTAGCAGGGGTTTGGAAGCCACTGCAACTTTTGCATTTGTATTTGGGAGCCTCCCCACCATGCATCTTACCACCCCATCACGAGACGGCTACCTCTGAATTTGGTAAATGCAAGAGCACTTGCCCAGTGCTGCAAATACAAATGCAAAGGCATGGCACCAGCCAAACACCTTCCATTGGACCTTATAAGGGGTTTGGAAGCCACTGCAACCTTTGCATTTGTATTTGGGAGCCTCCTCACTATGCATCTTATCACCCCATCAAGAGACGGCTACCTCTGAATTTGGTAAATGCAAGAGCACTTGCCCAGTGCTGCAAATACAAATGCTAAGGCATGGCACCATCCAAACACCTTCCATTGGACCTTATCAGGGGTTTGGAAGCCACTGCAACCTTTGCATTTGTATTTGGGAGCCTCCCCACCATGCATCTTACCACCCCATCACGAGACGGCTACCTCTGAATTTGGTAAATGCAAGAGCACTTGCCCAGTGCTGCAAATACAAATGCTAAGGCATGGCACCAACCAAACACCTTCCATTGGACCTTATTAGGGGTTTGGAAGCCACTGCAACCTTTGCATTTGTATTTGGGAGCCTCCCCACCATGCATCTTACCACCCCATCACGAGATGGCTACCTCTGAATTTGGTAAATGCAAGAGCACTTGCCCAGTGCTGCAAATACAAATGCTAAGGCATGGCACCAGCCAAACACCTTTCGTTGGACCTTAGCAGGGGTTTGGAAGCCACTGCAACCTTTGCATTTGTATTTGGGAGCCTCCCCACCATGCATCTTACCACCCCATCACGAGACGGCTACCTCTGAATTTGGTAAATGCAAGAGCACTTGCCCAGTGCTGCAAATACAAATGCTAAGGCATGGCACCAGCCAAACACCTTCCATTGGACCTTAGTAGGGGTTTGGAAGCCACTGCAACCTTTGCATTTGTATTTGGGAGCCTCCTCACTATGCATCTTACCACCCCATCACGAGACGGCTACCTCTGAATTTGGTAAATGCAAGAGCACTTGCCCAGTGCTGCAAATACAAATGCAAAGGCATGGCACCAGCCAAACACCTTCCATTGGACCTTAGAAGGGGTTTGGAAGCCACTGCAACCTTTGCATTTGTGTTTGGGAGCCTCCTCACTATGCATCTTACCACCCCATCACGAGACGGCTACCTCTGAATTTGGTAAATGCAAGAGCACTTGCCCAGTGCTGCAAATACAAATGCAAAGGCATGGCACCATCCAAAAACCTTCCATTGGACCTTATCAGGGGTTTGGAAGCCACTGCAACCTTTGCATTTGTAATTGGGAGCCTCCTCACTATGCATCTTACCACCCCATCACGAGACGGCTACCTCTGAATTTGGTAAATGCAAGAGCACTTGCCCAGTGCTGCAAATACAAATGCTAAGGCATGGCACCATCCAAACACCTTACATTGGACCTTAGAAGGGGTTTGGAAGCCACTGCAACCTTTGCATTTGTATTTGGGAGCCTCCTCACTATGCATCTTATCACCCCATCAAGAGACGGCTACCTCTGAATTTGGTAAATGCAAGAGCACTTGCCCAGTGCTGCAAATACAAATGCTAAGGCATGGCACCATCCAAACACCTTCCATTGGACCTTATCAGGGGTTTGGAAGCCACTGCAACCTTTGCATTTGTATTTGGGAGCCTCCCCACCATGCATCTTACCACCCCATCACGAGACGGCTACCTCTGAATTTGGTAAATGCAAGAGCACTTGCCCAGTGCTGCAAATACAAATGCTAAGGCATGGCACCATCCAAACACCTTCCATTGGACCTTATCAGGGGTTTGGAAGCCACTGCAACCTTTGCATTTGTAATTGGGAGCCTCCTCACTATGCATCTTACCACCCCATCACGAGACGGCTACCTCTGAATTTGGTAAATGCAAGAGCACTTGCCCAGTGCTGCAAATACAAATGCTAAGGCATGGCACCATCCAAACACCTTAAATTGGACCTTAGAAGGGGTTTGGAAGCCACTGCAAATTTGCATTTGTGTTTGGGAGCCTCCTCACTATGCATCTTACCACCCCATCAAGAGACGGCTACCTCTGAATTTGGTAAGTGCAAGAGCACTTGCCCAGTGCTGCAAAAACAAATGCAAAGGCATGGCACCAGCCAAACACCTTCCATTGGACCTTAGCAGGGGTTTGGAAGCCACTGCAACCTTTGCATTTGTATTTGGGAGCCTCCCCACCATGCATCTTACCACCCCATCACGAGACGGCTACCTCTGAATTTGGTAAATGCAAGAGCACTTGCCCAGTGCTGCAAATACAAATGCTAAGGCATGGCACCATCCAAACACCTTCCATTGGACCTTAGCAGGGGTTTGGAAGCCACTGCAACCTTTGCATTTGTATTTGGGAGCCTCCCCACCATGCATCTTACCACCCCATCACGAGACGGCTACCTCTGAATTTGGTAAATGCAAGAGCACTTGCCCAGTGCTGCAAATACAAATGCTAAGGCATGGAACCAGCCAAACACCTTCCATTGGACCTTATAAGGGGTTTGGAAGCCACTGCAACCTTTGCATTTGTATTTGGGAGCCTCCCCACCATGCATCTTACCACCCCATCACGAGATGGCTACCTCTGAATTTGGTAAATGCAAGAGCACTTGCCCAGTGCTGCAAATACAAATGCAAAGGCATGGCACCAGCCAAACACCTTCCGTTGGACCTTAGCAGGGGTTTGGAAGCCACTGCAACCTTTGCATTTGTATTTGGGAGCCTCCCCACCATGCATCTTACCACCCCATCACGAGACGGCTACCTCTGAATTTGGTAAATGCAAGAGCACTTGCCCAGTGCTGCAAATACAAATGCTAAGGCATGGCACCAGCCAAACACCTTCCATTGGACCTTAGTAGGGGTTTGGAAGCCACTGCAACCTTTGCATTTGTATTTGGGAGCCTCCTCACTATGCATCTTACCACCCCATCACGAGATGGCTACCTCTGAATTTGGTAAATGCAAGAGCACTTGCCCAGTGCTGCAAATACAAATGCAAAGGCATGGAACCAGCCCAACACCTTCCATTGGACCTTAGAAGGGGTTTGGAAGCCACTGCAACCTTTGCATTTGTGTTTGGGAGCCTCCTCACTATGCATCTTACCACCCCATCACGAGACGGCTACCTCTGAATTTGGTAAATGCAAGAGCACTTGCCCAGTGCTGCAAATACAAATGCAAAGGCATGGCACCATCCAAACACCTTCCATTGGACCTTATCAGGGGTTTGGAAGCCACTGCAACCTTTGCATTTGTAATTGGGAGCCTCCTCACTATGCATCTTACCACCCCATCACGAGATGGCTACCTCTGAATTTGGTAAATGCAAGAGCACTTGCCCAGTGCTGCAAATACAAATGCTAAGGCATGGCACCATCCAAACACCTTACATTGGACCTTAGAAGGGGTTTGGAAGCCACTGCAACCTTTGCATTTGTGTTTGGGAGCCTCCTCACTATGCATCTTATCACCCCATCAAGAGACGGCTACCTCTGAATTTGGTAAATGCAAGAGCACTTGCCCAGTGCTGCAAATACAAATGCTAAGGCATGGCACCATCCAAACACCTTCCATTGGACCTTATCAGGGGTTTGGAAGCCACTGCAACCTTTGCATTTGTATTTGGGAGCCTCCCCACCATGCATCTTACCACCCCATCACGAGACGGCTACCTCTGAATTTGGTAAATGCAAGAGCACTTGCCCAGTGCTGCAAATACAAATGCTAAGGCATGGCACCAACCAAACACCTTCCATTGGACCTTATCAGGGGTTTGGAAGCCACTGCAACCTTTGCATTTGTAATTGGGAGCCTCCTCACTATGCATCTTACCACCCCATCACGAGACGGCTACCTCTGAATTTGGTAAATGCAAGAGCACTTGCCCAGTGCTGCAAATACAAATGCTAAGGCATGGCACCATCCAAACACCTTACATTGGACCTTAGAAGGGGTTTGGAAGCCACTGCAACCTTTGCATTTGTATTTGGGAGCCTCCCCACCATGCATCTTACCACCCCATCAAGAGACGGCTACCTCTGAATTTGGTAAGTGCAAGAGCACTTGCCCAGTGCTGCAAATACAAATGCAAAGGCATGGCACCAGCCAAACACCTTTCATTGGACCTTAGAAGGGGTTTGGAAGCCACTGCAACCTTTGCATTTGTATTTGGGAGCCTCCCCACCATGCATCTTACCACCCCATCACGAGACGGCTACCTCTGAATTTGGTAAATGCAAGAGCACTTGCCCAGTGCTGCAAATACAAATGCTAAGGCATGGCACCATCCAAACACCTTCCATTGGACCTTAGCAGGGGTTTGGAAGCCACTGCAACCTTTGCATTTGTATTTGGGAGCCTCCCCACCATGCATCTTACCACCCCATCACGAGACGGCTACCTCTGAATTTGGTAAATGCAAGAGCACTTGCCCAGTGCTGCAAATACAAATGCTAAGGCATGGAACCAGCCAAACACCTTCCATTGGACCTTAGCAGGGGTTTGGAAGCCACTGCAACCTTTGCATTTGTATTTGGGAGCCTCCCCACCATGCATCTTACCACCCCATCACGAGATGGCTACCTCTGAATTTGGTAAATGCAAGAGCACTTGCCCAGTGCTGCAAATACAAATGCAAAGGCATGGCACCAGCCAAACACCTTCCGTTGGACCTTAGCAGGGGTTTGGAAGCCACTGCAACCTTTGCATTTGTATTTGGGAGCCTCCCCACCATGCATCTTACCACCCCATCACGAGACGGCTACCTCTGAATTTGGTAAATGCAAGAGCACTTGCCCAGTGCTGCAAATACAAATGCTAAGGCATGGCACCAGCCAAACACCTTCCATTGGACCTTAGAAGGGGTTTGGAAGCCACTGCAACCTTTGCATTTGTATTTGGGAGCCTCCTCACTATGCATCTTACCACCCCATCACGAGACGGCTACCTCTGAATTTGGTAAATGCAAGAGCACTTGCCCAGTGCTGCAAATACAAATGCAAAGGCATGGAACCAGCCAAACACCTTCCATTGGACCTTATCAGGGGTTTGGAAGCCACTGCAACCTTTGCATTTGTGTTTGGGAGCCTCCTCACTATGCATCTTACCACCCCATCAAGAGACGGCTACCTCTGAATTTGGTAAGTGCAAGAGCACTTGCCCAGTGCTGCAAATACAAATGCAAAGGCATGGAACCAGCCAAACACCTTCCATTGGACCTTATTAGGGGTTTGGAAGCCACTGCAACCTTTGCATTTGTATTTGGGAGCCTCCTCACTATGCATCTTACCACCCCATCAAGAGACGGCTACCTCTGAATTTGGTAAGTGCAAGAGCACTTGCCCAGTGCTGCAAATACAAATGCAAAGGCATGGCACCAGCCAAACACCTTCCATTGGACCTTAGCAGGGGTTTGGAAGCCACTGCAACCTTTGCATTTGTATTTGGGAGCCTCCTCACTATGCATCTTACCACCCCATCACGAGACGGCTACCTCTGAATTTGGTAAGTGCAAGAGCACTTGCCCAGTGCTGCAAATACAAATGCAAAGGCATGGCACCAGCCAAACACCTTCCGTTGGACCTTAGCAGGGGTTTGGAAGCCACTGCAACCTTTGCATTTGTATTTGGGAGCCTCCCCACCATGCATCTTACCACCCCATCACGAGACGGCTACCTCTGAATTTGGTAAATGCAAGAGCACTTGCCCAGTGCTGCAAATACAAATGCTAAGGCATGGAACCAGCCAAACACCTTCCATTGGACCTTAGTAGGGGTTTGGAAGCCACTGCAACCTTTGCATTTGTGTTTGGGAGCCTCCTCACTATGCATCTTACCACCCCATCACGAGACGGCTACCTCTGAATTTGGTAAGTGCAAGAGCACTTGCCCAGTGCTGCAAATACAAATGCAAAGGCATGGCACCAGCCAAACACCTTCCATTGGACCTTAGAAGGGGTTTGGAAGCCACTGCAACCTTTGCATTTGTATTTGGGAGCCTCCCCACCATGCATCTTACCACCCCATCACGAGACGGCTACCTCTGAATTTGGTAAATGCAAGAGCACTTGCCCAGTGCTGCAAATACAAATGCTAAGGCATGGCACCATCCAAACACCTTCCATTGGACCTTAGTAGGGGTTTGGAAGCCACTGCAACCTTTGCATTTGTGTTTGGGAGCCTCCCCACCATGCATCTTACCACCCCATCACGAGACGGCTACCTCTGAATTTGGTAAATGCAAGAGCACTTGCCCAGTGCTGCAAATACAAATGCTAAGGTATGGCACCATCCAAACACCTTCCATTGGACCTTAGCAGGGGTTTGGAAGCCACTGCAACCTTTGCATTTGTGTTCGGGAGCCTCCCCACCATGCATCTTACCACCCCATCACGAGATGGCTACCTCTGAATTTGGTAAATGCAAGAGCACTTGCCCAGTGCTGCAAATACAAATGCAAAGGCATGGCACCAGCCAAACACCTTCCGTTGGACCTTAGTAGGGGTTTGGAAGCCACTGCAACCTTTGCATTTGTATTTGGGAGCCTCCCCACCATGCATCTTACCACCCCATCACGAGACGGCTACCTCTGAATTTGGTAAATGCAAGAGCACTTGCCCAGTGCTGCAAATACAAATGCAAAGGCATGGCACCAGCCAAACACCTTCCATTGGACCTTAGTAAGGGTTTGGAAGCCACTGCAACCTTTGCATTTGTAATTGGGAGCCTCCTCACTATGCATCTTACCACCCCATCAAGAGACGGCTACCTCTGAATTTGGTAAGTGCAAGAGCACTTGCCCAGTGCTGCAAATACAAATGCTAAGGCATGGCACCAGCCAAACACCTTCCATTGGACCTTAGTAGGGGTTTGGAAGCCACTGCAACCTTTGCATTTGTATTTGGGAGCCTCCCCACCATGCATCTTACCACCCCATCACGAGACGGCTACCTCTGAATTTGGTAAATGCAAGAGCACTTGCCCAGTGCTGCAAATACAAATACTAAGGCATGGCACCAGCCAAACACCTTCCATTGGACCTTATCAGGGGTTTGGAAGCCACTGCAACCTTTGCATTTGTAATTGGGAGCCTCCTCACTATGCATCTTACCACCCCATCACGAGACGGCTACCTCTGAATTTGGTAAATGCAAGAGCACTTGCCCAGTGCTGCAAATACAAATGCTAAGGCATGGCACCATCCAAACACCTTACATTGGACCTTAGAAGGGGTTTGGAAGCCACTGCAACCTTTGCATTTGTGTTTGGGAGCCTCCTCACTATGCATCTTACCACCCCATCACGAGACGGCTACCTCTGAATTTGGTAAATGCAAGAGCACTTGCCCAGTGCTGCAAATACAAATGCTAAGGCATGGCACCAGCCAAACACCTTCCATTGGACCTTAGCAGGGGTTTGGAAGCCACTGCAACCTTTGCATTTGTGTTTGGGAGCCTCCTCACTATGCATCTTACCACCCCATCAAGAGACGGCTACCTCTGAATTTGGTAAGTGCAAGAGCACTTGCCCAGTGCTGCAAATACAAATGCTAAGGCATGGCACCATCCAAACACCTTCCATTGGACCTTAGCAGGGGTTTGGAAGCCACTGCAACCTTTGCATTTGTATTTGGGAGCCTCCCCACCATGCATCTTACCACCCCATCACGAGACGGCTACCTCTGAATTTGGTAAATGCAAGAGCACTTGCCCAGTGCTGCAAATACAAATGCTAAGGCATGGAACCAGCCAAACACCTTCCATTGGACCTTAGCAGGGGTTTGGAAGCCACTGCAACCTTTGCATTTGTATTTGGGAGCCTCCCCACCATGCATCTTACCACCCCATCACGAGATGGCTACCTCTGAATTTGGTAAATGCAAGAGCACTTGCCCAGTGCTGCAAATACAAATGCAAAGGCATGGCACCAGCCAAACACCTTCCGTTGGACCTTAGCAGGGGTTTGGAAGCCACTGCAACCTTTGCATTTGTATTTGGGAGCCTCCCCACCATGCATCTTACCACCCCATCACGAGACGGCTACCTCTGAATTTGGTAAATGCAAGAGCACTTGCCCAGTGCTGCAAATACAAATGCTAAGGCATGGCACCAGCCAAACACCTTCCATTGGACCTTAGTAGGGGTTTGGAAGCCACTGCAACCTTTGCATTTGTATTTGGGAGCCTCCTCACTATGCATCTTACCACCCCATCACGAGATGGCTACCTCTGAATTTGGTAAATGCAAGAGCACTTGCCCAGTGCTGCAAATACAAATGCAAAGGCATGGAACCAGCCAAACACCTTCCATTGGACCTTAGAAGGGGTTTGGAAGCCACTGCAACCTTTGCATTTGTGTTTGGGAGCCTCCTCACTATGCATCTTACCACCCCATCACGAGACGGCTACCTCTGAATTTGGTAAATGCAAGAGCACTTGCCCAGTGCTGCAAATACAAATGCAAAGGCATGGCACCATCCAAAAACCTTCCATTGGACCTTATCAGGGGTTTGGAAGCCACTGCAACCTTTGCATTTGTAATTGGGAGCCTCCTCACTATGCATCTTACCACCCCATCACGAGACGGCTACCTCTGAATTTGGTAAATGCAAGAGCACTTGCCCAGTGCTGCAAATACAAATGCTAAGGCATGGCACCATCCAAAAACCTTACATTGGACCTTAGAAGGGGTTTGGAAGCCACTGCAACCTTTGCATTTGTGTTTGGGAGCCTCCTCACTATGCATCTTACCACCCCATCAAGAGACGGCTACCTCTGAATTTGGTAAGTGCAAGAGCACTTGCCCAGTGCTGCAAATACAAATGCAAAGGCATGGCACCAGCCAAACACCTTCCATTGGACCTTAGAAGGGGTTTGGAAGCCACTGCAACCTTTGCATTTGTATTTGGGAGCCTCCCCACCATGCATCTTACCACCCCATCACGAGACGGCTACCTCTGAATTTGGTAAATGCAAGAGCACTTGCCCAGTGCTGCAAATACAAATGCTAAGGCATGGCACCATCCAAACACCTTCCATTGGACCTTAGCAGGGGTTTGGAAGCCACTGCAACCTTTGCATTTGTATTTGGGAGCCTCCCCACCATGCATCTTACCACCCCATCACGAGACGGCTACCTCTGAATTTGGTAAATGCAAGAGCACTTGCCCAGTGCTGCAAATACAAATGCTAAGGCATGGAACCAGCCAAACACCTTCCATTGGACCTTATAAGGGGTTTGGAAGCCACTGCAACCTTTGCATTTGTATTTGGGAGCCTCCCCACCATGCATCTTACCACCCCATCACGAGATGGCTACCTCTGAATTTGGTAAATGCAAGAGCACTTGCCCAGTGCTGCAAATACAAATGCAAAGGCATGGCACCAGCCAAACACCTTCCGTTGGACCTTAGCAGGGGTTTGGAAGCCACTGCAACCTTTGCATTTGTATTTGGGAGCCTCCCCACCATGCATCTTACCACCCCATCACGAGACGGCTACCTCTGAATTTGGTAAATGCAAGAGCACTTGCCCAGTGCTGCAAATACAAATGCAAAGGCATGGCACCAGCCAAACACCTTCCATTGGACCTTAGTAGGGGTTTGGAAGCCACTGCAACCTTTGCATTTGTATTTGGGAGCCTCCTCACTATGCATCTTACCACCCCATCACGAGACGGCTACCTCTGAATTTGGTAAATGCAAGAGCACTTGCCCAGTGCTGCAAATACAAATGCAAAGGCATGGAACCAGCCAAACACCTTCCATTGGACCTTAGAAGGGGTTTGGAAGCCACTGCAACCTTTGCATTTGTGTTTGGGAGCCTCCTCACTATGCATCTTACCACCCCATCACGAGACGGCTACCTCTGAATTTGGTAAATGCAAGAGCACTTGCCCAGTGCTGCAAATACAAATGCAAAGGCATGGCACCATCCAAACACCTTCCATTGGACCTTATCAGGGGTTTGGAAGCCACTGCAACCTTTGCATTTGTAATTGGGAGCCTCCTCACTATGCATCTTACCACCCCATCACGAGACGGCTACCTCTGAATTTGGTAAATGCAAGAGCACTTGCCCAGTGCTGCAAATACAAATGCTAAGGCATGGCACCATCCAAACACCTTACATTGGACCTTATCAGGGGTTTGGAAGCCACTGCAACCTTTGCATTTGTATTTGGGAGCCTCCCCACCATGCATCTTACCACCCCATCACGAGACGGCTACCTCTGAATTTGGTAAATGCAAGAGCACTTGCCCAGTGCTGCAAATACAAATGCAAAGGCATGGCACCAGCCAAACACCTTCCGTTGGACCTTAGCAGGGGTTTGGAAGCCACTGCAACCTTTGCATTTGTATTTGGGAGCCTCCCCACCATGCATCTTACCACCCCATCACGAGACGGCTACCTCTGAATTTGGTAAATGCAAGAGCACTTGCCCAGTGCTGCAAATACAAATGCTAAGGCATGGCACCAGCCAAACACCTTCCATTGGACCTTAGTAGGGGTTTGGAAGCCACTGCAACCTTTGCATTTGTATTTGGGAGCCTCCTCACTATGCATCTTACCACCCCATCACGAGACGGCTACCTCTGAATTTGGTAAGTGCAAGAGCACTTGCCCAGTGCTGCAAATACAAATGCAAAGGCATGGCACCAGCCAAACACCTTCCATTGGACCTTAGAAGGGGTTTGGAAGCCACTGCAACCTTTGCATTTGTATTTGGGAGCCTCCCCACCATGCATCTTACCACCCCATCACGAGACGGCTACCTCTGAATTTGGTAAATGCAAGAGCACTTGCCCAGTGCTGCAAATACAAATGCTAAGGCATGGCACCATCCAAACACCTTACATTGGACCTTAGAAGGGGTTTGGAAGCCACTGCAACCTTTGCATTTGTGTTTGGGAGCCTCCCCACCATGCATCTTACCACCCCATCACGAGACGGCTACCTCTGAATTTGGTAAGTGCAAGAGCACTTGCCCAGTGCTGCAAATACAAATGCTAAGGCATGGCACCATCCAAACACCTTACATTGGACCTTATCAGGGGTTTGGAAGCCACTGCAACCTTTGCATTTGTATTTGGGAGCCTCCCCACCATGCATCTTACCACCCCATCACGAGACGGCTACCTCTGAATTTGGTAAATGCAAGAGCACTTGCCCAGTGCTGCAAATACAAATGCAAAGGCATGGCACCAGCCAAACACCTTCCGTTGGACCTTAGCAGGGGTTTGGAAGCCACTGCAACCTTTGCATTTGTATTTGGGAGCCTCCCCACCATGCATCTTACCACCCCATCACGAGACGGCTACCTCTGAATTTGGTAAATGCAAGAGCACTTGCCCAGTGCTGCAAATACAAATGCTAAGGCATGGCACCAGCCAAACACCTTCCATTGGACCTTAGTAGGGGTTTGGAAGCCACTGCAACCTTTGCATTTGTATTTGGGAGCCTCCTCACTATGCATCTTACCACCCCATCACGAGACGGCTACCTCTGAATTTGGTAAGTGCAAGAGCACTTGCCCAGTGCTGCAAATACAAATGCAAAGGCATGGCACCAGCCAAACACCTTCCATTGGACCTTAGAAGGGGTTTGGAAGCCACTGCAACCTTTGCATTTGTATTTGGGAGCCTCCCCACCATGCATCTTACCACCCCATCACGAGACGGCTACCTCTGAATTTGGTAAATGCAAGAGCACTTGCCCAGTGCTGCAAATACAAATGCTAAGGCATGGCACCATCCAAACACCTTACATTGGACCTTAGAAGGGGTTTGGAAGCCACTGCAACCTTTGCATTTGTGTTTGGGAGCCTCCCCACCATGCATCTTACCACCCCATCACGAGACGGCTACCTCTGAATTTGGTAAATGCAAGAGCACTTGCCCAGTGCTGCAAATACAAATGCTAAGGCATGGAACCAGCCAAACACCTTCCATTGGACCTTATCAGGGGTTTGGAAGCCACTGCAACCTTTGCATTTGTGTTTGGGAGCCTCCCCACCATGCATCTTACCACCCCATCACGAGATGGCTACCTCTGAATTTGGTAAATGCAAGAGCACTTGCCCAGTGCTGCAAATACAAATGCAAAGGCATGGCACCAGCCAAACACCTTCCGTTGGACCTTAGTAGGGGTTTGGAAGCCACTGCAACCTTTGCATTTGTATTTGGGAGCCTCCCCACCATGCATCTTACCACCCCATCACGAGACGGCTACCTCTGAATTTGGTAAATGCAAGAGCACTTGCCCAGTGCTGCAAATACAAATGCTAAGGCATGGCACCAGCCAAACACCTTCCATTGGACCTTAGTAAGGGTTTGGAAGCCACTGCAACCTTTGCATTTGTATTTGGGAGCCTCCTCACTATGCATCTTACCACCCCATCAAGAGACGGCTACCTCTGAATTTGGTAAGTGCAAGAGCACTTGCCCAGTGCTGCAAATACAAATGCTAAGGCATGGCACCAGCCAAACACCTTCCATTGGACCTTAGTAGGGGTTTGGAAGCCACTGCAACCTTTGCATTTGTATTTGGGAGCCTCCCCACCATGCATCTTACCACCCCATCACGAGACGGCTACCTCTGAAATGCAAGAGCACTTGCCCAGTGCTGCAAATACAAATACTAAGGCATGGCACCAGCCAAACACCTTCCATTGGACCTTATCACGGGTTTGGAAGCCACTGCAACCTTTGCATTTGTAATTGGGAGCCTCCTCACTATGCATCTTACCACCCCATCACGAGACGGCTACCTCTGAATTTGGTAAATGCAAGAGCACTTGCCCAGTGCTGCAAATACAAATGCTAAGGCATGGCACCATCCAAACACCTTACATTGGACCTTAGAAGGGGTTTGGAAGCCACTGCAACCTTTGCATTTGTGTTTGGGAGCCTCCTCACTATGCATCTTACCACCCCATCACGAGACGGCTACCTCTGAATTTGGTAAATGCAAGAGCACTTGCCCAGTGCTGCAAATACAAATGCTAAGGCATGGCACCAGCCAAACACCTTCCATTGGACCTTATCAGGGGTTTGGAAGCCACTGCAACCTTTGCATTTGTGTTTGGGAGCCTCCTCACTATGCATCTTACCACCCCATCAAGAGACGGCTACCTCTGAATTTGGTAAGTGCAAGAGCACTTGCCCAGTGCTGCAAATACAAATGCAAAGGCATGGAACCAGCCAAACACCTTCCATTGGACCTTATTAGGGGTTTGGAAGCCACTGCAACCTTTGCATTTGTATTTGGGAGCCTCCTCACTATGCATCTTACCACCCCATCAAGAGACGGCTACCTCTGAATTTGGTAAGTGCAAGAGCACTTGCCCAGTGCTGCAAATACAAATGCAAAGGCATGGCACCAGCCAAACACCTTCCATTGGACCTTAGCAGGGGTTTGGAAGCCACTGCAACCTTTGCATTTGTATTTGGGAGCCTCCTCACTATGCATCTTACCACCCCATCACGAGACGGCTACCTCTGAATTTGGTAAGTGCAAGAGCACTTGCCCAGTGCTGCAAATACAAATGCAAAGGCATGGCACCAGCCAAACACCTTCCATTGGACCTTAGCAGGGGTTTGGAAGCCACTGCAACCTTTGCATTTGTGTTTGGGAGCCTCCTCACTATGCATCTTACCACCCCATCAAGAGACGGCTACCTCTGAATTTGGTAAATGCAAGAGCACTTGCCCAGTGCTGCAAATACAAATGCTAAGGCATGGCACCAGCCAAACACCTTCCATTGGACCTTAGTAGGGGTTTGGAAGCCACTGCAACCTTTGCATTTGTATTTGGGAGCCTCCCCACCATGCATCTTACCACCCCATCACGAGACGGCTACCTCTGAATTTGGTAAATGCAAGAGCACTTGCCCAGTGCTGCAAATACAAATACTAAGGCATGGCACCAGCCAAACACCTTCCATTGGACCTTATCAGGGGTTTGGAAGCCACTGCAACCTTTGCATTTGTAATTGGGAGCCTCCTCACTATGCATCTTACCACCCCATCACGAGACGGCTACCTCTGAATTTGGTAAATGCAAGAGCACTTGCCCAGTGCTGCAAATACAAATGCTAAGGCATGGCACCATCCAAACACCTTACATTGGACCTTAGAAGGGGTTTGGAAGCCACTGCAACCTTTGCATTTGTGTTTGGGAGCCTCCTCACTATGCATCTTACCACCCCATCACGAGACGGCTACCTCTGAATTTGGTAAATGCAAGAGCACTTGCCCAGTGCTGCAAATACAAATGCTAAGGCATGGCACCAGCCAAACACCTTCCATTGGACCTTAGCAGGGGTTTGGAAGCCACTGCAACCTTTGCATTTGTGTTTGGGAGCCTCCTCACTATGCATCTTACCACCCCATCAAGAGACGGCTACCTCTGAATTTGGTAAGTGCAAGAGCACTTGCCCAGTGCTGCAAATACAAATGCTAAGGCATGGCACCAGCCAAACACCTTCCATTGGACCTTAGCAGGGGTTTGGAAGCCACTGCAACCTTTGCATTTGTATTTGGGAGCCTCCCCACCATGCATCTTACCACCCCATCACGAGACGGCTACCTCTGAATTTGGTAAATGCAAGAGCACTTGCCCAGTGCTGCAAATACAAATGCTAAGGCATGGAACCAGCCAAACACCTTCCATTGGACCTTATAAGGGGTTTGGAAGCCACTGCAACCTTTGCATTTGTATTTGGGAGCCTCCCCACCATGCATCTTACCACCCCATCACGAGATGGCTACCTCTGAATTTGGTAAATGCAAGAGCACTTGCCCAGTGCTGCAAATACAAATGCAAAGGCATGGCACCAGCCAAACACCTTCCGTTGGACCTTAGCAGGGGTTTGGAAGCCACTGCAACCTTTGCATTTGTATTTGGGAGCCTCCCCACCATGCATCTTACCACCCCATCACGAGACGGCTACCTCTGAATTTGGTAAATGCAAGAGCACTTGCCCAGTGCTGCAAATACAAATGCTAAGGCATGGCACCAGCCAAACACCTTCCGTTGGACCTTAGCAGGGGTTTGGAAGCCACTGCAACCTTTGCATTTGTATTTGGGAGCCTCCCCACCATGCATCTTACCACCCCATCACGAGACGGCTACCTCTGAATTTGGTAAATGCAAGAGCACTTGCCCAGTGCTGCAAATACAAATGCTAAGGCATGGCACCAGCCAAACACCTTCCATTGGACCTTAGTAGGGGTTTGGAAGCCACTGCAACCTTTGCATTTGTATTTGGGAGCCTCCTCACTATGCATCTTACCACCCCATCACGAGACGGCTACCTCTGAATTTGGTAAGTGCAAGAGCACTTGCCCAGTGCTGCAAATACAAATGCAAAGGCATGGCACCAGCCAAACACCTTCCATTGGACCTTAGAAGGGGTTTGGAAGCCACTGCAACCTTTGCATTTGTATTTGGGAGCCTCCCCACCATGCATCTTACCACCCCATCACGAGACGGCTACCTCTGAATTTGGTAAATGCAAGAGCACTTGCCCAGTGCTGCAAATACAAATGCTAAGGCATGGCACCATCCAAACACCTTACATTGGACCTTAGAAGGGGTTTGGAAGCCACTGCAACCTTTGCATTTGTGTTTGGGAGCCTCCCCACCATGCATCTTACCACCCCATCACGAGACGGCTACCTCTGAATTTGGTAAATGCAAGAGCACTTGCCCAGTGCTGCAAATACAAATGCTAAGGCATGGAACCAGCCAAACACCTTCCATTGGACCTTATCAGGGGTTTGGAAGCCACTGCAACCTTTGCATTTGTGTTTGGGAGCCTCCCCACCATGCATCTTACCACCCCATCACGAGATGGCTACCTCTGAATTTGGTAAATGCAAGAGCACTTGCCCAGTGCTGCAAATACAAATGCAAAGGCATGGCACCAGCCAAACACCTTCCGTTGGACCTTAGTAGGGGTTTGGAAGCCACTGCAACCTTTGCATTTGTATTTGGGAGCCTCCCCACCATGCATCTTACCACCCCATCACGAGACGGCTACCTCTGAATTTGGTAAATGCAAGAGCACTTGCCCAGTGCTGCAAATACAAATGCTAAGGCATGGCACCAGCCAAACACCTTCCATTGGACCTTAGTAAGGGTTTGGAAGCCACTGCAACCTTTGCATTTGTATTTGGGAGCCTCCTCACTATGCATCTTACCACCCCATCAAGAGACGGCTACCTCTGAATTTGGTAAGTGCAAGAGCACTTGCCCAGTGCTGCAAATACAAATGCTAAGGCATGGCACCAGCCAAACACCTTCCATTGGACCTTAGTAGGGGTTTGGAAGCCACTGCAACCTTTGCATTTGTATTTGGGAGCCTCCCCACCATGCATCTTACCACCCCATCACGAGACGGCTACCTCTGAAATGCAAGAGCACTTGCCCAGTGCTGCAAATACAAATACTAAGGCATGGCACCAGCCAAACACCTTCCATTGGACCTTATCAGGGGTTTGGAAGCCACTGCAACCTTTGCATTTGTAATTGGGAGCCTCCTCACTATGCATCTTACCACCCCATCACGAGACGGCTACCTCTGAATTTGGTAAATGCAAGAGCACTTGCCCAGTGCTGCAAATACAAATGCTAAGGCATGGCACCATCCAAACACCTTACATTGGACCTTAGAAGGGGTTTGGAAGCCACTGCAACCTTTGCATTTGTGTTTGGGAGCCTCCTCACTATGCATCTTACCACCCCATCACGAGACGGCTACCTCTGAATTTGGTAAATGCAAGAGCACTTGCCCAGTGCTGCAAATACAAATGCTAAGGCATGGCACCAGCCAAACACCTTCCATTGGACCTTATCAGGGGTTTGGAAGCCACTGCAACCTTTGCATTTGTGTTTGGGAGCCTCCTCACTATGCATCTTACCACCCCATCAAGAGACGGCTACCTCTGAATTTGGTAAGTGCAAGAGCACTTGCCCAGTGCTGCAAATACAAATGCAAAGGCATGGAACCAGCCAAACACCTTCCATTGGACCTTATTAGGGGTTTGGAAGCCACTGCAACCTTTGCATTTGTATTTGGGAGCCTCCTCACTATGCATCTTACCACCCCATCAAGAGACGGCTACCTCTGAATTTGGTAAGTGCAAGAGCACTTGCCCAGTGCTGCAAATACAAATGCAAAGGCATGGCACCAGCCAAACACCTTCCATTGGACCTTAGCAGGGGTTTGGAAGCCACTGCAACCTTTGCATTTGTATTTGGGAGCCTCCTCACTATGCATCTTACCACCCCATCACGAGACGGCTACCTCTGAATTTGGTAAGTGCAAGAGCACTTGCCCAGTGCTGCAAATACAAATGCAAAGGCATGGCACCAGCCAAACACCTTCCATTGGACCTTAGCAGGGGTTTGGAAGCCACTGCAACCTTTGCATTTGTGTTTGGGAGCCTCCTCACTATGCATCTTACCACCCCATCAAGAGACGGCTACCTCTGAATTTGGTAAATGCAAGAGCACTTGCCCAGTGCTGCAAATACAAATGCTAAGGCATGGCACCAGCCAAACACCTTCCATTGGACCTTAGTAGGGGTTTGGAAGCCACTGCAACCTTTGCATTTGTATTTGGGAGCCTCCCCACCATGCATCTTACCACCCCATCACGAGACGGCTACCTCTGAATTTGGTAAATGCAAGAGCACTTGCCCAGTGCTGCAAATACAAATACTAAGGCATGGCACCAGCCAAACACCTTCCATTGGACCTTATCAGGGGTTTGGAAGCCACTGCAACCTTTGCATTTGTAATTGGGAGCCTCCTCACTATGCATCTTACCACCCCATCACGAGACGGCTACCTCTGAATTTGGTAAATGCAAGAGCACTTGCCCAGTGCTGCAAATACAAATGCTAAGGCATGGCACCATCCAAACACCTTACATTGGACCTTAGAAGGGGTTTGGAAGCCACTGCAACCTTTGCATTTGTGTTTGGGAGCCTCCTCACTATGCATCTTACCACCCCATCACGAGACGGCTACCTCTGAATTTGGTAAATGCAAGAGCACTTGCCCAGTGCTGCAAATACAAATGCTAAGGCATGGCACCAGCCAAACACCTTCCATTGGACCTTAGCAGGGGTTTGGAAGCCACTGCAACCTTTGCATTTGTGTTTGGGAGCCTCCTCACTATGCATCTTACCACCCCATCAAGAGACGGCTACCTCTGAATTTGGTAAGTGCAAGAGCACTTGCCCAGTGCTGCAAATACAAATGCTAAGGCATGGCACCAGCCAAACACCTTCCATTGGACCTTAGCAGGGGTTTGGAAGCCACTGCAACCTTTGCATTTGTATTTGGGAGCCTCCCCACCATGCATCTTACCACCCCATCACGAGACGGCTACCTCTGAATTTGGTAAATGCAAGAGCACTTGCCCAGTGCTGCAAATACAAATGCTAAGGCATGGAACCAGCCAAACACCTTCCATTGGACCTTATAAGGGGTTTGGAAGCCACTGCAACCTTTGCATTTGTATTTGGGAGCCTCCCCACCATGCATCTTACCACCCCATCACGAGATGGCTACCTCTGAATTTGGTAAATGCAAGAGCACTTGCCCAGTGCTGCAAATACAAATGCAAAGGCATGGCACCAGCCAAACACCTTCCGTTGGACCTTAGCAGGGGTTTGGAAGCCACTGCAACCTTTGCATTTGTATTTGGGAGCCTCCCCACCATGCATCTTACCACCCCATCACGAGACGGCTACCTCTGAATTTGGTAAATGCAAGAGCACTTGCCCAGTGCTGCAAATACAAATGCTAAGGCATGGCACCAGCCAAACACCTTCCATTGGACCTTAGTAGGGGTTTGGAAGCCACTGCAACCTTTGCATTTGTATTTGGGAGCCTCCTCACTATGCATCTTACCACCCCATCACGAGATGGCTACCTCTGAATTTGGTAAATGCAAGAGCACTTGCCCAGTGCTGCAAATACAAATGCAAAGGCATGGAACCAGCCAAACACCTTCCATTGGACCTTAGAAGGGGTTTGGAAGCCACTGCAACCTTTGCATTTGTGTTTGGGAGCCTCCTCACTATGCATCTTACCACCCCATCACGAGACGGCTACCTCTGAATTTGGTAAATGCAAGAGCACTTGCCCAGTGCTGCAAATACAAATGCAAAGGCATGGCACCATCCAAAAACCTTCCATTGGACCTTATCAGGGGTTTGGAAGCCACTGCAACCTTTGCATTTGTAATTGGGAGCCTCCTCACTATGCATCTTACCACCCCATCACGAGACGGCTACCTCTGAATTTGGTAAATGCAAGAGCACTTGCCCAGTGCTGCAAATACAAATGCTAAGGCATGGCACCATCCAAACACCTTACATTGGACCTTAGAAGGGGTTTGGAAGCCACTGCAACCTTTGCATTTGTGTTTGGGAGCCTCCTCACTATGCATCTTACCACCCCATCAAGAGACGGCTACCTCTGAATTTGGTAAGTGCAAGAGCACTTGCCCAGTGCTGCAAATACAAATGCAAAGGCATGGCACCAGCCAAACACCTTCCATTGGACCTTAGAAGGGGTTTGGAAGCCACTGCAACCTTTGCATTTGTATTTGGGAGCCTCCCCACCATGCATCTTACCACCCCATCACGAGACGGCTACCTCTGAATTTGGTAAATGCAAGAGCACTTGCCCAGTGCTGCAAATACAAATGCTAAGGCATGGCACCATCCAAACACCTTCCATTGGACCTTAGCAGGGGTTTGGAAGCCACTGCAACCTTTGCATTTGTATTTGGGAGCCTCCCCACCATGCATCTTACCACCCCATCACGAGACGGCTACCTCTGAATTTGGTAAATGCAAGAGCACTTGCCCAGTGCTGCAAATACAAATGCTAAGGCATGGAACCAGCCAAACACCTTCCATTGGACCTTATAAGGGGTTTGGAAGCCACTGCAACCTTTGCATTTGTATTTGGGAGCCTCCCCACCATGCATCTTACCACCCCATCACGAGATGGCTACCTCTGAATTTGGTAAATGCAAGAGCACTTGCCTAGTGCTGCAAATACAAATGCAAAGGCATGGCACCAGCCAAACACCTTCCGTTGGACCTTAGCAGGGGTTTGGAAGCCACTGCAACCTTTGCATTTGTATTTGGGAGCCTCCCCACCATGCATCTTACCACCCCATCACGAGACGGCTACCTCTGAATTTGGTAAATGCAAGAGCACTTGCCCAGTGCTGCAAATACAAATGCAAAGGCATGGCACCAGCCAAACACCTTCCATTGGACCTTAGTAGGGGTTTGGAAGCCACTGCAACCTTTGCATTTGTATTTGGGAGCCTCCTCACTATGCATCTTACCACCCCATCACGAGACGGCTACCTCTGAATTTGGTAAATGCAAGAGCACTTGCCCAGTGCTGCAAATACAAATGCAAAGGCATGGAACCAGCCAAACACCTTCCATTGGACCTTAGAAGGGGTTTGGAAGCCACTGCAACCTTTGCATTTGTGTTTGGGAGCCTCCTCACTATGCATCTTACCACCCCATCACGAGACGGCTACCTCTGAATTTGGTAAATGCAAGAGCACTTGCCCAGTGCTGCAAATACAAATGCAAAGGCATGGCACCATCCAAACACCTTCCATTGGACCTTATCAGGGGTTTGGAAGCCACTGCAACCTTTGCATTTGTAATTGGGAGCCTCCTCACTATGCATCTTACCACCCCATCACGAGACGGCTACCTCTGAATTTGGTAAATGCAAGAGCACTTGCCCAGTGCTGCAAATACAAATGCTAAGGCATGGCACCATCCAAACACCTTACATTGGACCTTAGAAGGGGTTTGGAAGCCACTGCAACCTTTGCATTTGTGTTTGGGAGCCTCCTCACTATGCATCTTATCACCCCATCAAGAGACGGCTACCTCTGAATTTGGTAAATGCAAGAGCACTTGCCCAGTGCTGCAAATACAAATGCTAAGGCATGGCACCATCCAAACACCTTCCATTGGACCTTATCAGGGGTTTGGAAGCCACTGCAACCTTTGCATTTGTATTTGGGAGCCTCCCCACCATGCATCTTACCACCCCATCACGAGACGGCTACCTCTGAATTTGGTAAATGCAAGAGCACTTGCCCAGTGCTGCAAATACAAATGCAAAGGCATGGCACCAGCCAAACACCTTCCGTTGGACCTTAGCAGGGGTTTGGAAGCCACTGCAACCTTTGCATTTGTGTTTGGGAGCCTCCTCACTATGCATCTTACCACCCCATCAAGAGACGGCTACCTCTGAATTTGGTAAATGCAAGAGCACTTGCCCAGTGCTGCAAATACAAATGCTAAGGCATGGCACCAGCCAAACACCTTCCATTGGACCTTAGTAGGGGTTTGGAAGCCACTGCAACCTTTGCATTTGTATTTGGGAGCCTCCCCACCATGCATCTTACCACCCCATCACGAGACGGCTACCTCTGAATTTGGTAAATGCAAGAGCACTTGCCCAGTGCTGCAAATACAAATACTAAGGCATGGCACCAGCCAAACACCTTCCATTGGACCTTATCAGGGGTTTGGAAGCCACTGCAACCTTTGCATTTGTAATTGGGAGCCTCCTCACTATGCATCTTACCACCCCATCACGAGACGGCTACCTCTGAATTTGGTAAATGCAAGAGCACTTGCCCAGTGCTGCAAATACAAATGCTAAGGCATGGCACCATCCAAACACCTTACATTGGACCTTAGAAGGGGTTTGGAAGCCACTGCAACCTTTGCATTTGTGTTTGGGAGCCTCCTCACTATGCATCTTACCACCCCATCACGAGACGGCTACCTCTGAATTTGGTAAATGCAAGAGCACTTGCCCAGTGCTGCAAATACAAATGCTAAGGCATGGCACCAGCCAAACACCTTCCATTGGACCTTAGCAGGGGTTTGGAAGCCACTGCAACCTTTGCATTTGTGTTTGGGAGCCTCCTCACTATGCATCTTACCACCCCATCAAGAGACGGCTACCTCTGAATTTGGTAAGTGCAAGAGCACTTGCCCAGTGCTGCAAATACAAATGCTAAGGCATGGCACCATCCAAACACCTTCCATTGGACCTTAGCAGGGGTTTGGAAGCCACTGCAACCTTTGCATTTGTATTTGGGAGCCTCCCCACCATGCATCTTACCACCCCATCACGAGACGGCTACCTCTGAATTTGGTAAATGCAAGAGCACTTGCCCAGTGCTGCAAATACAAATGCTAAGGCATGGAACCAGCCAAACACCTTCCATTGGACCTTATAAGGGGTTTGGAAGCCACTGCAACCTTTGCATTTGTATTTGGGAGCCTCCCCACCATGCATCTTACCACCCCATCACGAGATGGCTACCTCTGAATTTGGTAAATGCAAGAGCACTTGCCCAGTGCTGCAAATACAAATGCAAAGGCATGGCACCAGCCAAACACCTTCCGTTGGACCTTAGCAGGGGTTTGGAAGCCACTGCAACCTTTGCATTTGTATTTGGGAGCCTCCCCACCATGCATCTTACCACCCCATCACGAGACGGCTACCTCTGAATTTGGTAAATGCAAGAGCACTTGCCCAGTGCTGCAAATACAAATGCTAAGGCATGGCACCAGCCAAACACCTTCCATTGGACCTTAGTAGGGGTTTGGAAGCCACTGCAACCTTTGCATTTGTATTTGGGAGCCTCCTCACTATGCATCTTACCACCCCATCACGAGATGGCTACCTCTGAATTTGGTAAATGCAAGAGCACTTGCCCAGTGCTGCAAATACAAATGCAAAGGCATGGAACCAGCCAAACACCTTCCATTGGACCTTATCAGGGGTTTGGAAGCCACTGCAACCTTTGCATTTGTGTTTGGGAGCCTCCTCACTATGCATCTTACCACCCCATCACGAGACGGCTACCTCTGAATTTGGTAAATGCAAGAGCACTTGCCCAGTGCTGCAAATACAAATGCAAAGGCATGGCACCATCCAAAAACCTTCCATTGGACCTTATCAGGGGTTTGGAAGCCACTGCAACCTTTGCATTTGTAATTGGGAGCCTCCTCACTATGCATCTTACCACCCCATCACGAGACGGCTACCTCTGAATTTGGTAAATGCAAGAGCACTTGCCCAGTGCTGCAAATACAAATGCTAAGGCATGGCACCATCCAAACACCTTACATTGGACCTTAGAAGGGGTTTGGAAGCCACTGCAACCTTTGCATTTGTGTTTGGGAGCCTCCTCACTATGCATCTTACCACCCCATCAAGAGACGGCTACCTCTGAATTTGGTAAGTGCAAGAGCACTTGCCCAGTGCTGCAAATACAAATGCAAAGGCATGGCACCAGCCAAACACCTTCCATTGGACCTTAGAAGGGGTTTGGAAGCCACTGCAACCTTTGCATTTGTATTTGGGAGCCTCCCCACCATGCATCTTACCACCCCATCACGAGACGGCTACCTCTGAATTTGGTAAATGCAAGAGCACTTGCCCAGTGCTGCAAATACAAATGCTAAGGCATGGCACCATCCAAACACCTTCCATTGGACCTTAGCAGGGGTTTGGAAGCCACTGCAACCTTTGCATTTGTATTTGGGAGCCTCCCCACCATGCATCTTACCACCCCATCACGAGACGGCTACCTCTGAATTTGGTAAATGCAAGAGCACTTGCCCAGTGCTGCAAATACAAATGCTAAGGCATGGAACCAGCCAAACACCTTCCATTGGACCTTATAAGGGGTTTGGAAGCCACTGCAACCTTTGCATTTGTATTTGGGAGCCTCCCCACCATGCATCTTACCACCCCATCACGAGATGGCTACCTCTGAATTTGGTAAATGCAAGAGCACTTGCCCAGTGCTGCAAATACAAATGCAAAGGCATGGCACCAGCCAAACACCTTCCATTGGACCTTAGCAGGGGTTTGGAAGCCACTGCAACCTTTGCATTTGTATTTGGGAGCCTCCCCACCATGCATCTTACCACCCCATCACGAGACGGCTACCTCTGAATTTGGTAAATGCAAGAGCACTTGCCCAGTGCTGCAAATACAAATGCAAAGGCATGGCACCAGCCAAACACCTTCCATTGGACCTTAGTAGGGGTTTGGAAGCCACTGCAACCTTTGCATTTGTATTTGGGAGCCTCCTCACTATGCATCTTACCACCCCATCACGAGACGGCTACCTCTGAATTTGGTAAATGCAAGAGCACTTGCCCAGTGCTGCAAATACAAATGCAAAGGCATGGAACCAGCCAAACACCTTCCATTGGACCTTAGAAGGGGTTTGGAAGCCACTGCAACCTTTGCATTTGTGTTTGGGAGCCTCCTCACTATGCATCTTACCACCCCATCACGAGACGGCTACCTCTGAATTTGGTAAATGCAAGAGCACTTGCCCAGTGCTGCAAATACAAATGCAAAGGCATGGCACCATCCAAACACCTTCCATTGGACCTTATCAGGGGTTTGGAAGCCACTGCAACCTTTGCATTTGTAATTGGGAGCCTCCTCACTATGCATCTTACCACCCCATCACGAGACGGCTACCTCTGAATTTGGTAAATGCAAGAGCACTTGCCCAGTGCTGCAAATACAAATGCTAAGGCATGGCACCATCCAAACACCTTACATTGGACCTTAGAAGGGGTTTGGAAGCCACTGCAACCTTTGCATTTGTGTTTGGGAGCCTCCTCACTATGCATCTTATCACCCCATCAAGAGACGGCTACCTCTGAATTTGGTAAATGCAAGAGCACTTGCCCAGTGCTGCAAATACAAATGCTAAGGCATGGCACCATCCAAACACCTTCCATTGGACCTTATCAGGGGTTTGGAAGCCACTGCAACCTTTGCATTTGTATTTGGGAGCCTCCCCACCATGCATCTTACCACCCCATCACGAGACGGCTACCTCTGAATTTGGTAAATGCAAGAGCACTTGCCCAGTGCTGCAAATACAAATGCAAAGGCATGGCACCAGCCAAACACCTTCCGTTGGACCTTAGCAGGGGTTTGGAAGCCACTGCAACCTTTGCATTTGTATTTGGGAGCCTCCCCACCATGCATCTTACCACCCCATCACGAGACGGCTACCTCTGAATTTGGTAAATGCAAGAGCACTTGCCCAGTGCTGCAAATACAAATGCTAAGGCATGGCACCAGCCAAACACCTTCCATTGGACCTTAGTAGGGGTTTGGAAGCCACTGCAACCTTTGCATTTGTATTTGGGAGCCTCCTCACTATGCATCTTACCACCCCATCACGAGACGGCTACCTCTGAATTTGGTAAGTGCAAGAGCACTTGCCCAGTGCTGCAAATACAAATGCAAAGGCATGGCACCAGCCAAACACCTTCCATTGGACCTTAGAAGGGGTTTGGAAGCCACTGCAACCTTTGCATTTGTATTTGGGAGCCTCCCCACCATGCATCTTACCACCCCATCACGAGACGGCTACCTCTGAATTTGGTAAATGCAAGAGCACTTGCCCAGTGCTGCAAATACAAATGCTAAGGCATGGCACCAGCCAAACACCTTCCATTGGACCTTATCAGGGGTTTGGAAGCCACTGCAACCTTTGCATTTGTGTTTGGGAGCCTCCCCACCATGCATCTTACCACCCCATCACGAGATGGCTACCTCTGAATTTGGTAAATGCAAGAGCACTTGCCCAGTGCTGCAAATACAAATGCAAAGGCATGGCACCAGCCAAACACCTTCCGTTGGACCTTAGTAGGGGTTTGGAAGCCACTGCAACCTTTGCATTTGTATTTGGGAGCCTCCCCACCATGCATCTTACCACCCCATCACGAGACGGCTACCTCTGAATTTGGTAAATGCAAGAGCACTTGCCCAGTGCTGCAAATACAAATGCTAAGGCATGGCACCAGCCAAACACCTTCCATTGGACCTTAGTAAGGGTTTGGAAGCCACTGCAACCTTTGCATTTGTATTTGGGAGCCTCCTCACTATGCATCTTACCACCCCATCAAGAGACGGCTACCTCTGAATTTGGTAAGTGCAAGAGCACTTGCCCAGTGCTGCAAATACAAATGCTAAGGCATGGCACCAGCCAAACACCTTCCATTGGACCTTAGTAGGGGTTTGGAAGCCACTGCAACCTTTGCATTTGTATTTGGGAGCCTCCCCACCATGCATCTTACCACCCCATCACGAGACGGCTACCTCTGAAATGCAAGAGCACTTGCCCAGTGCTGCAAATACAAATACTAAGGCATGGCACCAGCCAAACACCTTCCATTGGACCTTATCAGGGGTTTGGAAGCCACTGCAACCTTTGCATTTGTAATTGGGAGCCTCCTCACTATGCATCTTACCACCCCATCACGAGACGGCTACCTCTGAATTTGGTAAATGCAAGAGCACTTGCCCAGTGCTGCAAATACAAATGCTAAGGCATGGCACCAGCCAAACACCTTCCATTGGACCTTAGAAGGGGTTTGGAAGCCACTGCAACCTTTGCATTTGTGTTTGGGAGCCTCCTCACTATGCATCTTACCACCCCATCAAGAGACGGCTACCTCTGAATTTGGTAAGTGCAAGAGCACTTGCCCAGTGCTGCAAATACAAATGCAAAGGCATGGAACCAGCCAAACACCTTCCATTGGACCTTATTAGGGGTTTGGAAGCCACTGCAACCTTTGCATTTGTATTTGGGAGCCTCCTCACTATGCATCTTACCACCCCATCAAGAGACGGCTACCTCTGAATTTGGTAAGTGCAAGAGCACTTGCCCAGTGCTGCAAATACAAATGCAAAGGCATGGCACCAGCCAAACACCTTCCATTGGACCTTAGCAGGGGTTTGGAAGCCACTGCAACCTTTGCATTTGTATTTGGGAGCCTCCTCACTATGCATCTTACCACCCCATCACGAGACGGCTACCTCTGAATTTGGTAAGTGCAAGAGCACTTGCCCAGTGCTGCAAATACAAATGCAAAGGCATGGCACCAGCCAAACACCTTCCATTGGACCTTAGCAGGGGTTTGGAAGCCACTGCAACCTTTGCATTTGTGTTTGGGAGCCTCCTCACTATGCATCTTACCACCCCATCACGAGACGGCTACCTCTGAATTTGGTAAATGCAAGAGCACTTGCCCAGTGCTGCAAATACAAATGCAAAGGCATGGCACCAGCCAAACACCTTCCATTGGACCTTAGTAGGGGTTTGGAAGCCACTGCAACCTTTGCATTTGTATTTGGGAGCCTCCTCACTATGCATCTTACCACCCCATCAAGAGACGGCTACCTCTGAATTTGGTAAGTGCAAGAGCACTTGCCCAGTGCTGCAAATACAAATGCAAAGGCATGGCACCAGCCAAACACCTTCCATTGGACCTTATCAGGGGTTTGGAAGCCACTGCAACCTTTGCATTTGTATTTGGGAGCCTCCCCACCATGCATCTTACCACCCCATCACGAGACGGCTACCTCTGAATTTGGTAAATGCAAGAGCACTTGCCCAGTGCTGCAAATACAAATGCTAAGGCATGGCACCAGCCAAACACCTTCCATTGGACCTTATCAGGGGTTTGGAAGCCACTGCAACCTTTGCATTTGTAATTGGGAGCCTCCTCACTATGCATCTTACCACCCCATCACGAGACGGCTACCTCTGAATTTGGTAAATGCAAGAGCACTTGCCCAGTGCTGCAAATACAAATGCTAAGGCATGGCACCATCCAAACACCTTCCATTGGACCTTAGAAGGGGTTTGGAAGCCACTGCAACCTTTGCATTTGTGTTTGGGAGCCTCCTCACTATGCATCTTACCACCCCATCAAGAGACGGCTACCTCTGAATTTGGTAAATGCAAGAGCACTTGCCCAGTGCTGCAAATACAAATGCAAAGGCATGGCACCAGCCAAACACCTTCCGTTGGACCTTAGTAGGGGTTTGGAAGCCACTGCAACCTTTGCATTTGTATTTGGGAGCCTCCCCACCATGCATCTTACCACCCCATCACGAGACGGCTACCTCTGAATTTGGTAAATGCAAGAGCACTTGCCCAGTGCTGCAAATACAAATGCTAAGGCATGGCACCATCCAAACACCTTACATTGGACCTTAGAAGGGGTTTGGAAGCCACTGCAACCTTTGCATTTGTGTTTGGGAGCCTCCTCACTATGCATCTTATCACCCCATCAAGAGACGGCTACCTCTGAATTTGGTAAATGCAAGAGCACTTGCCCAGTGCTGCAAATACAAATGCTAAGGCATGGCACCATCCAAACACCTTCCATTGGACCTTAGCAGGGGTTTGGAAGCCACTGCAACCTTTGCATTTGTATTTGGGAGCCTCCCCACCATGCATCTTACCACCCCATCACGAGACGGCTACCTCTGAATTTGGTAAATGCAAGAGCACTTGCCCAGTGCTGCAAATACAAATGCAAAGGCATGGCACCAGCCAAACACCTTCCGTTGGACCTTAGCAGGGGTTTGGAAGCCACTGCAACCTTTGCATTTGTATTTGGGAGCCTCCTCACTATGCATCTTACCACCCCATCACGAGACGGCTACCTCTGAATTTGGTAAATGCAAGAGCACTTGCCCAGTGCTGCAAATACAAATGCTAAGGCATGGCACCAGCCAAACACCTTCCATTGGACCTTAGTAGGGGTTTGGAAGCCACTGCAACCTTTGCATTTGTATTTGGGAGCCTCCTCACTATGCATCTTACCACCCCATCACGAGACGGCTACCTCTGAATTTGGTAAGTGCAAGAGCACTTGCCCAGTGCTGCAAATACAAATGCAAAGGCATGGCACCATCCAAACACCTTACATTGGACCTTAGAAGGGGTTTGGAAGCCACTGCAACCTTTGCATTTGTGTTTGGGAGCCTCCCCACCATGCATCTTACCACCCCATCACGAGACGGCTACCTCTGAATTTGGTAAATGCAAGAGCACTTGCCCAGTGCTGCAAATACAAATGCAAAGGCATGGCACCAGCCAAACACCTTCCATTGGACCTTAGTAGGGGTTTGGAAGCCACTGCAACCTTTGCATTTGTATTTGGGAGCCTCCTCACTATGCATCTTACCACCCCATCACGAGACGGCTACCTCTGAATTTGGTAAGTGCAAGAGCACTTGCCCAGTGCTGCAAATACAAATGCAAAGGCATGGCACCAGCCAAACACCTTCCATTGGACCTTATTAGGGGTTTGGAAGCCACTGCAACCTTTGCATTTGTATTTGGGAGCCTCCTCACCATGCATCTTACCACCCCATCACGAGACGGCTACCTCTGAATTTGGTAAATGCAAGAGCACTTGCCCAGTGCTGCAAATACAAATGCTAAGGCATGGCACCAGCCAAACACCTTCCATTGGACCTTATCAGGGGTTTGGAAGCCACTGCAACCTTTGCATTTGTGTTTGGGAGCCTCCTCACTATGCATCTTACCACCCCATCAAGAGACGGCTACCTCTGAATTTGGTAAGTGCAAGAGCACTTGCCCAGTGCTGCAAATACAAATGCAAAGGCATGGAACCAGCCAAACACCTTCCATTGGACCTTATTAGGGGTTTGGAAGCCACTGCAACCTTTGCATTTGTATTTGGGAGCCTCCTCACTATGCATCTTACCACCCCATCAAGAGACGGCTACCTCTGAATTTGGTAAGTGCAAGAGCACTTGCCCAGTGCTGCAAATACAAATGCAAAGGCATGGCACCAGCCAAACACCTTCCATTGGACCTTAGCAGGGGTTTGGAAGCCACTGCAACCTTTGCATTTGTATTTGGGAGCCTCCTCACTATGCATCTTACCACCCCATCACGAGACGGCTACCTCTGAATTTGGTAAGTGCAAGAGCACTTGCCCAGTGCTGCAAATACAAATGCAAAGGCATGGCACCAGCCAAACACCTTCCATTGGACCTTAGCAGGGGTTTGGAAGCCACTGCAACCTTTGCATTTGTGTTTGGGAGCCTCCTCACTATGCATCTTACCACCCCATCAAGAGACGGCTACCTCTGAATTTGGTAAATGCAAGAGCACTTGCCCAGTGCTGCAAATACAAATGCAAAGGCATGGCACCAGCCAAACACCTTCCATTGGACCTTAGTAGGGGTTTGGAAGCCACTGCAACCTTTGCATTTGTATTTGGGAGCCTCCTCACTATGCATCTTACCACCCCATCAAGAGACGGCTACCTCTGAATTTGGTAAGTGCAAGAGCACTTGCCCAGTGCTGCAAATACAAATGCAAAGGCATGGCACCAGCCAAACACCTTCCATTGGACCTTATCAGGGGTTTGGAAGCCACTGCAACCTTTGCATTTGTATTTGGGAGCCTCCCCACCATGCATCTTACCACCCCATCACGAGACGGCTACCTCTGAATTTGGTAAATGCAAGAGCACTTGCCCAGTGCTGCAAATACAAATGCTAAGGCATGGCACCAGCCAAACACCTTCCATTGGACCTTATCAGGGGTTTGGAAGCCACTGCAACCTTTGCATTTGTAATTGGGAGCCTCCTCACTATGCATCTTACCACCCCATCACGAGACGGCTACCTCTGAATTTGGTAAATGCAAGAGCACTTGCCCAGTGCTGCAAATACAAATGCTAAGGCATGGCACCATCCAAACACCTTCCATTGGACCTTAGAAGGGGTTTGGAAGCCACTGCAACCTTTGCATTTGTGTTTGGGAGCCTCCTCACTATGCATCTTACCACCCCATCAAGAGACGGCTACCTCTGAATTTGGTAAATGCAAGAGCACTTGCCCAGTGCTGCAAATACAAATGCAAAGGCATGGCACCAGCCAAACACCTTCCGTTGGACCTTAGTAGGGGTTTGGAAGCCACTGCAACCTTTGCATTTGTATTTGGGAGCCTCCCCACCATGCATCTTACCACCCCATCACGAGACGGCTACCTCTGAATTTGGTAAATGCAAGAGCACTTGCCCAGTGCTGCAAATACAAATGCTAAGGCATGGCACCATCCAAACACCTTACATTGGACCTTAGAAGGGGTTTGGAAGCCACTGCAACCTTTGCATTTGTGTTTGGGAGCCTCCTCACTATGCATCTTATCACCCCATCAAGAGACGGCTACCTCTGAATTTGGTAAATGCAAGAGCACTTGCCCAGTGCTGCAAATACAAATGCTAAGGCATGGCACCATCCAAACACCTTCCATTGGACCTTAGCAGGGGTTTGGAAGCCACTGCAACCTTTGCATTTGTATTTGGGAGCCTCCCCACCATGCATCTTACCACCCCATCACGAGACGGCTACCTCTGAATTTGGTAAATGCAAGAGCACTTGCCCAGTGCTGCAAATACAAATGCAAAGGCATGGCACCAGCCAAACACCTTCCGTTGGACCTTAGCAGGGGTTTGGAAGCCACTGCAACCTTTGCATTTGTATTTGGGAGCCTCCCCACCATGCATCTTACCACCCCATCACGAGACGGCTACCTCTGAATTTGGTAAATGCAAGAGCACTTGCCCAGTGCTGCAAATACAAATGCTAAGGCATGGCACCAGCCAAACACCTTCCATTGGACCTTAGTAGGGGTTTGGAAGCCACTGCAACCTTTGCATTTGTATTTGGGAGCCTCCTCACTATGCATCTTACCACCCCATCACGAGACGGCTACCTCTGAATTTGGTAAGTGCAAGAGCACTTGCCCAGTGCTGCAAATACAAATGCAAAGGCATGGCACCATCCAAACACCTTACATTGGACCTTAGAAGGGGTTTGGAAGCCACTGCAACCTTTGCATTTGTGTTTGGGAGCCTCCCCACCATGCATCTTACCACCCCATCACGAGACGGCTACCTCTGAATTTGGTAAATGCAAGAGCACTTGCCCAGTGCTGCAAATACAAATGCAAAGGCATGGCACCAGCCAAACACCTTCCATTGGACCTTAGTAGGGGTTTGGAAGCCACTGCAACCTTTGCATTTGTATTTGGGAGCCTCCTCACTATGCATCTTACCACCCCATCACGAGACGGCTACCTCTGAATTTGGTAAGTGCAAGAGCACTTGCCCAGTGCTGCAAATACAAATGCAAAGGCATGGCACCATCCAAACACCTTACATTGGACCTTAGAAGGGGTTTGGAAGCCACTGCAACCTTTGCATTTGTGTTTGGGAGCCTCCCCACCATGCATCTTACCACCCCATCACGAGACGGCTACCTCTGAATTTGGTAAATGCAAGAGCACTTGCCCAGTGCTGCAAATACAAATGCTAAGGCATGGAACCAGCCAAACACCTTCCATTGGACCTTATCAGGGGTTTGGAAGCCACTGCAACCTTTGCATTTGTGTTTGGGAGCCTCCCCACCATGCATCTTACCACCCCATCACGAGATGGCTACCTCTGAATTTGGTAAATGCAAGAGCACTTGCCCAGTGCTGCAAATACAAATGCAAAGGCATGGCACCAGCCAAACACCTTCCGTTGGACCTTAGTAGGGGTTTGGAAGCCACTGCAACCTTTGCATTTGTATTTGGGAGCCTCCCCACCATGCATCTTACCACCCCATCACGAGACGGCTACCTCTGAATTTGGTAAATGCAAGAGCACTTGCCCAGTGCTGCAAATACAAATGCTAAGGCATGGCACCAGCCAAACACCTTCCATTGGACCTTAGTAAGGGTTTGGAAGCCACTGCAACCTTTGCATTTGTATTTGGGAGCCTCCTCACTATGCATCTTACCACCCCATCAAGAGACGGCTACCTCTGAATTTGGTAAGTGCAAGAGCACTTGCCCAGTGCTGCAAATACAAATGCTAAGGCATGGCACCAGCCAAACACCTTCCATTGGACCTTAGTAGGGGTTTGGAAGCCACTGCAACCTTTGCATTTGTATTTGGGAGCCTCCCCACCATGCATCTTACCACCCCATCACGAGACGGCTACCTCTGAAATGCAAGAGCACTTGCCCAGTGCTGCAAATACAAATACTAAGGCATGGCACCAGCCAAACACCTTCCATTGGACCTTATCAGGGGTTTGGAAGCCACTGCAACCTTTGCATTTGTAATTGGGAGCCTCCTCACTATGCATCTTACCACCCCATCACGAGACGGCTACCTCTGAATTTGGTAAATGCAAGAGCACTTGCCCAGTGCTGCAAATACAAATGCTAAGGCATGGCACCATCCAAACACCTTACATTGGACCTTAGAAGGGGTTTGGAAGCCACTGCAACCTTTGCATTTGTGTTTGGGAGCCTCCTCACTATGCATCTTACCACCCCATCACGAGACGGCTACCTCTGAATTTGGTAAATGCAAGAGCACTTGCCCAGTGCTGCAAATACAAATGCTAAGGCATGGCACCATCCAAACACCTTCCATGGGACCTTATCAGGGGTTTGGAAGCCACTGCAACCTTTGCATTTGTGTTTGGGAGCCTCCTCACTATGCATCTTACCACCCCATCAAGAGACGGCTACCTCTGAATTTGGTAAGTGCAAGAGCACTTGCCCAGTGCTGCAAATACAAATGCAAAGGCATGGAACCAGCCAAACACCTTCCATTGGACCTTATTAGGGGTTTGGAAGCCACTGCAACCTTTGCATTTGTATTTGGGAGCCTCCTCACTATGCATCTTACCACCCCATCAAGAGACGGCTACCTCTGAATTTGGTAAGTGCAAGAGCACTTGCCCAGTGCTGCAAATACAAATGCAAAGGCATGGCACCAGCCAAACACCTTCCATTGGACCTTATTAGGGGTTTGGAAGCCACTGCAACCTTTGCATTTGTATTTGGGAGCCTCCTCACTATGCATCTTACCACCCCATCACGAGACGGCTACCTCTGAATTTGGTAAGTGCAAGAGCACTTGCCCAGTGCTGCAAATACAAATGCAAAGGCATGGAACCAGCCAAACACCTTCCATTGGACCTTATTAGGGGTTTGGAAGCCACTGCAACCTTTGCATTTGTATTTGGGAGCCTCCTCACTATGCATCTTACCACCCCATCAAGAGACGGCTACCTCTGAATTTGGTAAGTGCAAGAGCACTTGCCCAGTGCTGCAAATACAAATGCAAAGGCATGGCACCAGCCAAACACCTTCCATTGGACCTTAGCAGGGGTTTGGAAGCCACTGCAACCTTTGCATTTGTATTTGGGAGCCTCCTCACTATGCATCTTACCACCCCATCACGAGACGGCTACCTCTGAATTTGGTAAGTGCAAGAGCACTTGCCCAGTGCTGCAAATACAAATGCAAAGGCATGGCACCAGCCAAACACCTTCCATTGGACCTTAGCAGGGGTTTGGAAGCCACTGCAACCTTTGCATTTGTGTTTGGGAGCCTCCTCACTATGCATCTTACCACCCCATCAAGAGACGGCTACCTCTGAATTTGGTAAATGCAAGAGCACTTGCCCAGTGCTGCAAATACAAATGCAAAGGCATGGCACCAGCCAAACACCTTCCATTGGACCTTAGTAGGGGTTTGGAAGCCACTGCAACCTTTGCATTTGTATTTGGGAGCCTCCTCACTATGCATCTTACCACCCCATCAAGAGACGGCTACCTCTGAATTTGGTAAGTGCAAGAGCACTTGCCCAGTGCTGCAAATACAAATGCAAAGGCATGGCACCAGCCAAACACCTTCCATTGGACCTTATCAGGGGTTTGGAAGCCACTGCAACCTTTGCATTTGTATTTGGGAGCCTC
Organism: Pseudopediastrum boryanum; assembly: GCA_963556185.1. NCBI lineage: Eukaryota > Viridiplantae > Chlorophyta > Chlorophyceae > Sphaeropleales > Hydrodictyaceae > Pseudopediastrum > Pseudopediastrum boryanum. The sequence goes on from OY744498.1 coordinate 9,873,945, forward strand.
CCCACCATGCATCTTACCACCCCATCACGAGACGGCTACCTCTGAATTTGGTAAATGCAAGAGCACTTGCCCAGTGCTGCAAATACAAATGCTAAGGCATGGCACCAGCCAAACACCTTCCATTGGACCTTATCAGGGGTTTGGAAGCCACTGCAACCTTTGCATTTGTAATTGGGAGCCTCCTCACTATGCATCTTACCACCCCATCACGAGACGGCTACCTCTGAATTTGGTAAATGCAAGAGCACTTGCCCAGTGCTGCAAATACAAATGCTAAGGCATGGCACCATCCAAACACCTTCCATTGGACCTTAGAAGGGGTTTGGAAGCCACTGCAACCTTTGCATTTGTGTTTGGGAGCCTCCTCACTATGCATCTTACCACCCCATCAAGAGACGGCTACCTCTGAATTTGGTAAATGCAAGAGCACTTGCCCAGTGCTGCAAATACAAATGCAAAGGCATGGCACCAGCCAAACACCTTCCGTTGGACCTTAGTAGGGGTTTGGAAGCCACTGCAACCTTTGCATTTGTATTTGGGAGCCTCCCCACCATGCATCTTACCACCCCATCACGAGACGGCTACCTCTGAATTTGGTAAATGCAAGAGCACTTGCCCAGTGCTGCAAATACAAATGCTAAGGCATGGCACCATCCAAACACCTTACATTGGACCTTAGAAGGGGTTTGGAAGCCACTGCAACCTTTGCATTTGTGTTTGGGAGCCTCCTCACTATGCATCTTATCACCCCATCAAGAGACGGCTACCTCTGAATTTGGTAAATGCAAGAGCACTTGCCCAGTGCTGCAAATACAAATGCTAAGGCATGGCACCATCCAAACACCTTCCATTGGACCTTAGCAGGGGTTTGGAAGCCACTGCAACCTTTGCATTTGTATTTGGGAGCCTCCCCACCATGCATCTTACCACCCCATCACGAGACGGCTACCTCTGAATTTGGTAAATGCAAGAGCACTTGCCCAGTGCTGCAAATACAAATGCAAAGGCATGGCACCAGCCAAACACCTTCCGTTGGACCTTAGCAGGGGTTTGGAAGCCACTGCAACCTTTGCATTTGTATTTGGGAGCCTCCCCACCATGCATCTTACCACCCCATCACGAGACGGCTACCTCTGAATTTGGTAAATGCAAGAGCACTTGCCCAGTGCTGCAAATACAAATGCTAAGGCATGGCACCAGCCAAACACCTTCCATTGGACCTTAGTAGGGGTTTGGAAGCCACTGCAACCTTTGCATTTGTATTTGGGAGCCTCCTCACTATGCATCTTACCACCCCATCACGAGACGGCTACCTCTGAATTTGGTAAGTGCAAGAGCACTTGCCCAGTGCTGCAAATACAAATGCAAAGGCATGGCACCATCCAAACACCTTACATTGGACCTTAGAAGGGGTTTGGAAGCCACTGCAACCTTTGCATTTGTGTTTGGGAGCCTCCCCACCATGCATCTTACCACCCCATCACGAGACGGCTACCTCTGAATTTGGTAAATGCAAGAGCACTTGCCCAGTGCTGCAAATACAAATGCAAAGGCATGGCACCAGCCAAACACCTTCCATTGGACCTTAGTAGGGGTTTGGAAGCCACTGCAACCTTTGCATTTGTATTTGGGAGCCTCCTCACTATGCATCTTACCACCCCATCACGAGACGGCTACCTCTGAATTTGGTAAGTGCAAGAGCACTTGCCCAGTGCTGCAAATACAAATGCAAAGGCATGGCACCATCCAAACACCTTACATTGGACCTTAGAAGGGGTTTGGAAGCCACTGCAACCTTTGCATTTGTGTTTGGGAGCCTCCCCACCATGCATCTTACCACCCCATCACGAGACGGCTACCTCTGAATTTGGTAAATGCAAGAGCACTTGCCCAGTGCTGCAAATACAAATGCTAAGGCATGGAACCAGCCAAACACCTTCCATTGGACCTTATCAGGGGTTTGGAAGCCACTGCAACCTTTGCATTTGTGTTTGGGAGCCTCCCCACCATGCATCTTACCACCCCATCACGAGATGGCTACCTCTGAATTTGGTAAATGCAAGAGCACTTGCCCAGTGCTGCAAATACAAATGCAAAGGCATGGCACCAGCCAAACACCTTCCGTTGGACCTTAGTAGGGGTTTGGAAGCCACTGCAACCTTTGCATTTGTATTTGGGAGCCTCCCCACCATGCATCTTACCACCCCATCACGAGACGGCTACCTCTGAATTTGGTAAATGCAAGAGCACTTGCCCAGTGCTGCAAATACAAATGCTAAGGCATGGCACCAGCCAAACACCTTCCATTGGACCTTAGTAAGGGTTTGGAAGCCACTGCAACCTTTGCATTTGTATTTGGGAGCCTCCTCACTATGCATCTTACCACCCCATCAAGAGACGGCTACCTCTGAATTTGGTAAGTGCAAGAGCACTTGCCCAGTGCTGCAAATACAAATGCTAAGGCATGGCACCAGCCAAACACCTTCCATTGGACCTTAGTAGGGGTTTGGAAGCCACTGCAACCTTTGCATTTGTATTTGGGAGCCTCCCCACCATGCATCTTACCACCCCATCACGAGACGGCTACCTCTGAAATGCAAGAGCACTTGCCCAGTGCTGCAAATACAAATACTAAGGCATGGCACCAGCCAAACACCTTCCATTGGACCTTATCAGGGGTTTGGAAGCCACTGCAACCTTTGCATTTGTAATTGGGAGCCTCCTCACTATGCATCTTACCACCCCATCACGAGACGGCTACCTCTGAATTTGGTAAATGCAAGAGCACTTGCCCAGTGCTGCAAATACAAATGCTAAGGCATGGCACCATCCAAACACCTTACATTGGACCTTAGAAGGGGTTTGGAAGCCACTGCAACCTTTGCATTTGTGTTTGGGAGCCTCCTCACTATGCATCTTACCACCCCATCACGAGACGGCTACCTCTGAATTTGGTAAATGCAAGAGCACTTGCCCAGTGCTGCAAATACAAATGCTAAGGCATGGCACCATCCAAACACCTTCCATGGGACCTTATCAGGGGTTTGGAAGCCACTGCAACCTTTGCATTTGTGTTTGGGAGCCTCCTCACTATGCATCTTACCACCCCATCAAGAGACGGCTACCTCTGAATTTGGTAAGTGCAAGAGCACTTGCCCAGTGCTGCAAATACAAATGCAAAGGCATGGAACCAGCCAAACACCTTCCATTGGACCTTATTAGGGGTTTGGAAGCCACTGCAACCTTTGCATTTGTATTTGGGAGCCTCCTCACTATGCATCTTACCACCCCATCAAGAGACGGCTACCTCTGAATTTGGTAAGTGCAAGAGCACTTGCCCAGTGCTGCAAATACAAATGCAAAGGCATGGCACCAGCCAAACACCTTCCATTGGACCTTATTAGGGGTTTGGAAGCCACTGCAACCTTTGCATTTGTATTTGGGAGCCTCCTCACTATGCATCTTACCACCCCATCACGAGACGGCTACCTCTGAATTTGGTAAGTGCAAGAGCACTTGCCCAGTGCTGCAAATACAAATGCAAAGGCATGGCACCAGCCAAACACCTTCCATTGGACCTTAGCAGGGGTTTGGAAGCCACTGCAACCTTTGCATTTGTGTTTGGGAGCCTCCTCACTATGCATCTTACCACCCCATCAAGAGACGGCTACCTCTGAATTTGGTAAATGCAAGAGCACTTGCCCAGTGCTGCAAATACAAATGCAAAGGCATGGCACCAGCCAAACACCTTCCATTGGACCTTAGTAGGGGTTTGGAAGCCACTGCAACCTTTGCATTTGTATTTGGGAGCCTCCTCACTATGCATCTTACCACCCCATCAAGAGACGGCTACCTCTGAATTTGGTAAGTGCAAGAGCACTTGCCCAGTGCTGCAAATACAAATGCAAAGGCATGGCACCAGCCAAACACCTTCCATTGGACCTTAGAAGGGGTTTGGAAGCCACTGCAACCTTTGCATTTGTATTTGGGAGCCTCCCCACCATGCATCTTACCACCCCATCACGAGACGGCTACCTCTGAATTTGGTAAATGCAAGAGCACTTGCCCAGTGCTGCAAATACAAATGCTAAGGCATGGCACCAGCCAAACACCTTCCATTGGACCTTATCAGGGGTTTGGAAGCCACTGCAACCTTTGCATTTGTAATTGGGAGCCTCCTCACTATGCATCTTACCACCCCATCACGAGACGGCTACCTCTGAATTTGGTAAGTGCAAGAGCACTTGCCCAGTGCTGCAAATACAAATGCTAAGGCATGGCACCAGCCAAACACCTTCCATTGGACCTTAGTAGGGGTTTGGAAGCCACTGCAACCTTTGCATTTGTATTTGGGAGCCTCCCCACCATGCATCTTACCACCCCATCACGAGACGGCTACCTCTGAATTTGGTAAATGCAAGAGCACTTGCCCAGTGCTGCAAATACAAATGCTAAGGCATGGAACCAGCCAAACACCTTCCATTGGACCTTATCAGGGGTTTGGAAGCCACTGCAACCTTTGCATTTGTGTTTGGGAGCCTCCCCACCATGCATCTTACCACCCCATCACGAGATGGCTACCTCTGAATTTGGTAAATGCAAGAGCACTTGCCCAGTGCTGCAAATACAAATGCAAAGGCATGGCACCAGCCAAACACCTTCTGTTGGACCTTAGTAGGGGTTTGGAAGCCACTGCAACCTTTGCATTTGTATTTGGGAGCCTCCCCACCATGCATCTTACCACCCCATCACGAGACGGCTACCTCTGAATTTGGTAAATGCAAGAGCACTTGCCCAGTGCTGCAAATACAAATGCTAAGGCATGGCACCAGCCAAACACCTTCCATTGGACCTTAGTAAGGGTTTGGAAGCCACTGCAACCTTTGCATTTGTATTTGGGAGCCTCCTCACTATGCATCTTACCACCCCATCAAGAGACGGCTACCTCTGAATTTGGTAAGTGCAAGAGCACTTGCCCAGTGCTGCAAATACAAATGCTAAGGCATGGCACCAGCCAAACACCTTCCATTGGACCTTAGTAGGGGTTTGGAAGCCACTGCAACCTTTGCATTTGTATTTGGGAGCCTCCCCACCATGCATCTTACCACCCCATCACGAGACGGCTACCTCTGAAATGCAAGAGCACTTGCCCAGTGCTGCAAATACAAATACTAAGGCATGGCACCAGCCAAACACCTTCCATTGGACCTTATCAGGGGTTTGGAAGCCACTGCAACCTTTGCATTTGTAATTGGGAGCCTCCTCACTATGCATCTTACCACCCCATCACGAGACGGCTACCTCTGAATTTGGTAAATGCAAGAGCACTTGCCCAGTGCTGCAAATACAAATGCTAAGGCATGGCACCATCCAAACACCTTACATTGGACCTTAGAAGGGGTTTGGAAGCCACTGCAACCTTTGCATTTGTGTTTGGGAGCCTCCTCACTATGCATCTTACCACCCCATCACGAGACGGCTACCTCTGAATTTGGTAAATGCAAGAGCACTTGCCCAGTGCTGCAAATACAAATGCTAAGGCATGGCACCATCCAAACACCTTCCATGGGACCTTATCAGGGGTTTGGAAGCCACTGCAACCTTTGCATTTGTGTTTGGGAGCCTCCTCACTATGCATCTTACCACCCCATCAAGAGACGGCTACCTCTGAATTTGGTAAGTGCAAGAGCACTTGCCCAGTGCTGCAAATACAAATGCAAAGGCATGGAACCAGCCAAACACCTTCCATTGGACCTTATTAGGGGTTTGGAAGCCACTGCAACCTTTGCATTTGTATTTGGGAGCCTCCTCACTATGCATCTTACCACCCCATCAAGAGACGGCTACCTCTGAATTTGGTAAGTGCAAGAGCACTTGCCCAGTGCTGCAAATACAAATGCAAAGGCATGGCACCAGCCAAACACCTTCCATTGGACCTTATTAGGGGTTTGGAAGCCACTGCAACCTTTGCATTTGTATTTGGGAGCCTCCTCACTATGCATCTTACCACCCCATCACGAGACGGCTACCTCTGAATTTGGTAAGTGCAAGAGCACTTGCCCAGTGCTGCAAATACAAATGCAAAGGCATGGCACCAGCCAAACACCTTCCATTGGACCTTAGCAGGGGTTTGGAAGCCACTGCAACCTTTGCATTTGTGTTTGGGAGCCTCCTCACTATGCATCTTACCACCCCATCAAGAGACGGCTACCTCTGAATTTGGTAAATGCAAGAGCACTTGCCCAGTGCTGCAAATACAAATGCAAAGGCATGGCACCAGCCAAACACCTTCCATTGGACCTTAGTAGGGGTTTGGAAGCCACTGCAACCTTTGCATTTGTATTTGGGAGCCTCCTCACTATGCATCTTACCACCCCATCAAGAGACGGCTACCTCTGAATTTGGTAAGTGCAAGAGCACTTGCCCAGTGCTGCAAATACAAATGCAAAGGCATGGCACCAGCCAAACACCTTCCATTGGACCTTAGAAGGGGTTTGGAAGCCACTGCAACCTTTGCATTTGTATTTGGGAGCCTCCCCACCATGCATCTTACCACCCCATCACGAGACGGCTACCTCTGAATTTGGTAAATGCAAGAGCACTTGCCCAGTGCTGCAAATACAAATGCTAAGGCATGGCACCAGCCAAACACCTTCCATTGGACCTTATCAGGGGTTTGGAAGCCACTGCAACCTTTGCATTTGTAATTGGGAGCCTCCTCACTATGCATCTTACCACCCCATCACGAGACGGCTACCTCTGAATTTGGTAAGTGCAAGAGCACTTGCCCAGTGCTGCAAATACAAATGCTAAGGCATGGCACCAGCCAAACACCTTCCATTGGACCTTAGTAGGGGTTTGGAAGCCACTGCAACCTTTGCATTTGTATTTGGGAGCCTCCCCACCATGCATCTTACCACCCCATCACGAGACGGCTACCTCTGAATTTGGTAAATGCAAGAGCACTTGCCCAGTGCTGCAAATACAAATGCTAAGGCATGGCACCAGCCAAACACCTTACATTGGACCTTATTAGGGGTTTGGAAGCCACTGCAACCTTTGCATTTGTATTTGGGAGCCTCCTCACTATGCATCTTACCACCCCATCAAGAGACGGCTACCTCTGAATTTGGTAAGTGCAAGAGCACTTGCCCAGTGCTGCAAATACAAATGCAAAGGCATGGCACCAGCCAAACACCTTCCATTGGACCTTATTAGGGGTTTGGAAGCCACTGCAACCTTTGCATTTGTATTTGGGAGCCTCCTCACTATGCATCTTACCACCCCATCACGAGACGGCTACCTCTGAATTTGGTAAGTGCAAGAGCACTTGCCCAGTGCTGCAAATACAAATGCAAAGGCATGGCACCAGCCAAACACCTTCCATTGGACCTTAGCAGGGGTTTGGAAGCCACTGCAACCTTTGCATTTGTGTTTGGGAGCCTCCTCACTATGCATCTTACCACCCCATCAAGAGACGGCTACCTCTGAATTTGGTAAATGCAAGAGCACTTGCCCAGTGCTGCAAATACAAATGCAAAGGCATGGCACCAGCCAAACACCTTCCATTGGACCTTAGCAGGGGTTTGGAAGCCACTGCAACCTTTGCATTTGTATTTGGGAGCCTCCTCACTATGCATCTTACCACCCCATCAAGAGACGGCTACCTCTGAATTTGGTAAGTGCAAGAGCACTTGCCCAGTGCTGCAAATACAAATGCAAAGGCATGGCACCAGCCAAACACCTTCCATTGGACCTTATCAGGGGTTTGGAAGCCACTGCAACCTTTGCATTTGTATTTGGGAGCCTCCCCACCATGCATCTTACCACCCCATCACGAGACGGCTACCTCTGAATTTGGTAAATGCAAGAGCACTTGCCCAGTGCTGCAAATACAAATGCTAAGGCATGGCACCAGCCAAACACCTTCCATTGGACCTTATCAGGGGTTTGGAAGCCACTGCAACCTTTGCATTTGTAATTGGGAGCCTCCTCACTATGCATCTTACCACCCCATCACGAGACGGCTACCTCTGAATTTGGTAAATGCAAGAGCACTTGCCCAGTGCTGCAAATACAAATGCTAAGGCATGGCACCATCCAAACACCTTCCATTGGACCTTAGAAGGGGTTTGGAAGCCACTGCAACCTTTGCATTTGTGTTTGGGAGCCTCCTCACTATGCATCTTACCACCCCATCAAGAGACGGCTACCTCTGAATTTGGTAAATGCAAGAGCACTTGCCCAGTGCTGCAAATACAAATGCAAAGGCATGGCACCAGCCAAACACCTTCCGTTGGACCTTAGTAGGGGTTTGGAAGCCACTGCAACCTTTGCATTTGTATTTGGGAGCCTCCCCACCATGCATCTTACCACCCCATCACGAGACGGCTACCTCTGAATTTGGTAAATGCAAGAGCACTTGCCCAGTGCTGCAAATACAAATGCTAAGGCATGGCACCATCCAAACACCTTACATTGGACCTTAGAAGGGGTTTGGAAGCCACTGCAACCTTTGCATTTGTGTTTGGGAGCCTCCTCACTATGCATCTTATCACCCCATCAAGAGACGGCTACCTCTGAATTTGGTAAATGCAAGAGCACTTGCCCAGTGCTGCAAATACAAATGCTAAGGCATGGCACCATCCAAACACCTTCCATTGGACCTTAGCAGGGGTTTGGAAGCCACTGCAACCTTTGCATTTGTATTTGGGAGCCTCCCCACCATGCATCTTACCACCCCATCACGAGACGGCTACCTCTGAATTTGGTAAATGCAAGAGCACTTGCCCAGTGCTGCAAATACAAATGCAAAGGCATGGCACCAGCCAAACACCTTCCGTTGGACCTTAGCAGGGGTTTGGAAGCCACTGCAACCTTTGCATTTGTATTTGGGAGCCTCCTCACTATGCATCTTACCACCCCATCACGAGACGGCTACCTCTGAATTTGGTAAATGCAAGAGCACTTGCCCAGTGCTGCAAATACAAATGCTAAGGCATGGCACCAGCCAAACACCTTCCATTGGACCTTAGTAGGGGTTTGGAAGCCACTGCAACCTTTGCATTTGTATTTGGGAGCCTCCTCACTATGCATCTTACCACCCCATCACGAGACGGCTACCTCTGAATTTGGTAAGTGCAAGAGCACTTGCCCAGTGCTGCAAATACAAATGCAAAGGCATGGCACCATCCAAACACCTTACATTGGACCTTAGAAGGGGTTTGGAAGCCACTGCAACCTTTGCATTTGTGTTTGGGAGCCTCCCCACCATGCATCTTACCACCCCATCACGAGACGGCTACCTCTGAATTTGGTAAATGCAAGAGCACTTGCCCAGTGCTGCAAATACAAATGCAAAGGCATGGCACCAGCCAAACACCTTCCATTGGACCTTAGTAGGGGTTTGGAAGCCACTGCAACCTTTGCATTTGTATTTGGGAGCCTCCTCACTATGCATCTTACCACCCCATCACGAGACGGCTACCTCTGAATTTGGTAAGTGCAAGAGCACTTGCCCAGTGCTGCAAATACAAATGCAAAGGCATGGCACCAGCCAAACACCTTCCATTGGACCTTATTAGGGGTTTGGAAGCCACTGCAACCTTTGCATTTGTATTTGGGAGCCTCCTCACCATGCATCTTACCACCCCATCACGAGACGGCTACCTCTGAATTTGGTAAATGCAAGAGCACTTGCCCAGTGCTGCAAATACAAATGCTAAGGCATGGCACCAGCCAAACACCTTCCATTGGACCTTATCAGGGGTTTGGAAGCCACTGCAACCTTTGCATTTGTGTTTGGGAGCCTCCTCACTATGCATCTTACCACCCCATCAAGAGACGGCTACCTCTGAATTTGGTAAGTGCAAGAGCACTTGCCCAGTGCTGCAAATACAAATGCAAAGGCATGGAACCAGCCAAACACCTTCCATTGGACCTTATTAGGGGTTTGGAAGCCACTGCAACCTTTGCATTTGTATTTGGGAGCCTCCTCACTATGCATCTTACCACCCCATCAAGAGACGGCTACCTCTGAATTTGGTAAGTGCAAGAGCACTTGCCCAGTGCTGCAAATACAAATGCAAAGGCATGGCACCAGCCAAACACCTTCCATTGGACCTTAGCAGGGGTTTGGAAGCCACTGCAACCTTTGCATTTGTATTTGGGAGCCTCCTCACTATGCATCTTACCACCCCATCACGAGACGGCTACCTCTGAATTTGGTAAGTGCAAGAGCACTTGCCCAGTGCTGCAAATACAAATGCAAAGGCATGGCACCAGCCAAACACCTTCCATTGGACCTTAGCAGGGGTTTGGAAGCCACTGCAACCTTTGCATTTGTGTTTGGGAGCCTCCTCACTATGCATCTTACCACCCCATCAAGAGACGGCTACCTCTGAATTTGGTAAATGCAAGAGCACTTGCCCAGTGCTGCAAATACAAATGCAAAGGCATGGCACCAGCCAAACACCTTCCATTGGACCTTAGTAGGGGTTTGGAAGCCACTGCAACCTTTGCATTTGTATTTGGGAGCCTCCTCACTATGCATCTTACCACCCCATCAAGAGACGGCTACCTCTGAATTTGGTAAGTGCAAGAGCACTTGCCCAGTGCTGCAAATACAAATGCAAAGGCATGGCACCAGCCAAACACCTTCCATTGGACCTTATCAGGGGTTTGGAAGCCACTGCAACCTTTGCATTTGTATTTGGGAGCCTCCCCACCATGCATCTTACCACCCCATCACGAGACGGCTACCTCTGAATTTGGTAAATGCAAGAGCACTTGCCCAGTGCTGCAAATACAAATGCTAAGGCATGGCACCAGCCAAACACCTTCCATTGGACCTTATCAGGGGTTTGGAAGCCACTGCAACCTTTGCATTTGTAATTGGGAGCCTCCTCACTATGCATCTTACCACCCCATCACGAGACGGCTACCTCTGAATTTGGTAAATGCAAGAGCACTTGCCCAGTGCTGCAAATACAAATGCTAAGGCATGGCACCATCCAAACACCTTCCATTGGACCTTAGAAGGGGTTTGGAAGCCACTGCAACCTTTGCATTTGTGTTTGGGAGCCTCCTCACTATGCATCTTACCACCCCATCAAGAGACGGCTACCTCTGAATTTGGTAAATGCAAGAGCACTTGCCCAGTGCTGCAAATACAAATGCAAAGGCATGGCACCAGCCAAACACCTTCCGTTGGACCTTAGTAGGGGTTTGGAAGCCACTGCAACCTTTGCATTTGTATTTGGGAGCCTCCCCACCATGCATCTTACCACCCCATCACGAGACGGCTACCTCTGAATTTGGTAAATGCAAGAGCACTTGCCCAGTGCTGCAAATACAAATGCTAAGGCATGGCACCATCCAAACACCTTACATTGGACCTTAGAAGGGGTTTGGAAGCCACTGCAACCTTTGCATTTGTGTTTGGGAGCCTCCTCACTATGCATCTTATCACCCCATCAAGAGACGGCTACCTCTGAATTTGGTAAATGCAAGAGCACTTGCCCAGTGCTGCAAATACAAATGCTAAGGCATGGCACCATCCAAACACCTTCCATTGGACCTTAGCAGGGGTTTGGAAGCCACTGCAACCTTTGCATTTGTATTTGGGAGCCTCCCCACCATGCATCTTACCACCCCATCACGAGACGGCTACCTCTGAATTTGGTAAATGCAAGAGCACTTGCCCAGTGCTGCAAATACAAATGCAAAGGCATGGCACCAGCCAAACACCTTCCGTTGGACCTTAGCAGGGGTTTGGAAGCCACTGCAACCTTTGCATTTGTATTTGGGAGCCTCCCCACCATGCATCTTACCACCCCATCACGAGACGGCTACCTCTGAATTTGGTAAATGCAAGAGCACTTGCCCAGTGCTGCAAATACAAATGCTAAGGCATGGCACCAGCCAAACACCTTCCATTGGACCTTAGTAGGGGTTTGGAAGCCACTGCAACCTTTGCATTTGTATTTGGGAGCCTCCTCACTATGCATCTTACCACCCCATCACGAGACGGCTACCTCTGAATTTGGTAAGTGCAAGAGCACTTGCCCAGTGCTGCAAATACAAATGCAAAGGCATGGCACCATCCAAACACCTTACATTGGACCTTAGAAGGGGTTTGGAAGCCACTGCAACCTTTGCATTTGTGTTTGGGAGCCTCCCCACCATGCATCTTACCACCCCATCACGAGACGGCTACCTCTGAATTTGGTAAATGCAAGAGCACTTGCCCAGTGCTGCAAATACAAATGCAAAGGCATGGCACCAGCCAAACACCTTCCATTGGACCTTAGTAGGGGTTTGGAAGCCACTGCAACCTTTGCATTTGTATTTGGGAGCCTCCTCACTATGCATCTTACCACCCCATCACGAGACGGCTACCTCTGAATTTGGTAAGTGCAAGAGCACTTGCCCAGTGCTGCAAATACAAATGCAAAGGCATGGCACCATCCAAACACCTTACATTGGACCTTAGAAGGGGTTTGGAAGCCACTGCAACCTTTGCATTTGTGTTTGGGAGCCTCCCCACCATGCATCTTACCACCCCATCACGAGACGGCTACCTCTGAATTTGGTAAATGCAAGAGCACTTGCCCAGTGCTGCAAATACAAATGCTAAGGCATGGAACCAGCCAAACACCTTCCATTGGACCTTATCAGGGGTTTGGAAGCCACTGCAACCTTTGCATTTGTGTTTGGGAGCCTCCCCACCATGCATCTTACCACCCCATCACGAGATGGCTACCTCTGAATTTGGTAAATGCAAGAGCACTTGCCCAGTGCTGCAAATACAAATGCAAAGGCATGGCACCAGCCAAACACCTTCCGTTGGACCTTAGTAGGGGTTTGGAAGCCACTGCAACCTTTGCATTTGTATTTGGGAGCCTCCCCACCATGCATCTTACCACCCCATCACGAGACGGCTACCTCTGAATTTGGTAAATGCAAGAGCACTTGCCCAGTGCTGCAAATACAAATGCTAAGGCATGGCACCAGCCAAACACCTTCCATTGGACCTTAGTAAGGGTTTGGAAGCCACTGCAACCTTTGCATTTGTATTTGGGAGCCTCCTCACTATGCATCTTACCACCCCATCAAGAGACGGCTACCTCTGAATTTGGTAAGTGCAAGAGCACTTGCCCAGTGCTGCAAATACAAATGCTAAGGCATGGCACCAGCCAAACACCTTCCATTGGACCTTAGTAGGGGTTTGGAAGCCACTGCAACCTTTGCATTTGTATTTGGGAGCCTCCCCACCATGCATCTTACCACCCCATCACGAGACGGCTACCTCTGAAATGCAAGAGCACTTGCCCAGTGCTGCAAATACAAATACTAAGGCATGGCACCAGCCAAACACCTTCCATTGGACCTTATCAGGGGTTTGGAAGCCACTGCAACCTTTGCATTTGTAATTGGGAGCCTCCTCACTATGCATCTTACCACCCCATCACGAGACGGCTACCTCTGAATTTGGTAAATGCAAGAGCACTTGCCCAGTGCTGCAAATACAAATGCTAAGGCATGGCACCATCCAAACACCTTACATTGGACCTTAGAAGGGGTTTGGAAGCCACTGCAACCTTTGCATTTGTGTTTGGGAGCCTCCTCACTATGCATCTTACCACCCCATCACGAGACGGCTACCTCTGAATTTGGTAAATGCAAGAGCACTTGCCCAGTGCTGCAAATACAAATGCTAAGGCATGGCACCATCCAAACACCTTCCATGGGACCTTATCAGGGGTTTGGAAGCCACTGCAACCTTTGCATTTGTGTTTGGGAGCCTCCTCACTATGCATCTTACCACCCCATCAAGAGACGGCTACCTCTGAATTTGGTAAGTGCAAGAGCACTTGCCCAGTGCTGCAAATACAAATGCAAAGGCATGGAACCAGCCAAACACCTTCCATTGGACCTTATTAGGGGTTTGGAAGCCACTGCAACCTTTGCATTTGTATTTGGGAGCCTCCTCACTATGCATCTTACCACCCCATCAAGAGACGGCTACCTCTGAATTTGGTAAGTGCAAGAGCACTTGCCCAGTGCTGCAAATACAAATGCAAAGGCATGGCACCAGCCAAACACCTTCCATTGGACCTTATTAGGGGTTTGGAAGCCACTGCAACCTTTGCATTTGTATTTGGGAGCCTCCTCACTATGCATCTTACCACCCCATCACGAGACGGCTACCTCTGAATTTGGTAAGTGCAAGAGCACTTGCCCAGTGCTGCAAATACAAATGCAAAGGCATGGAACCAGCCAAACACCTTCCATTGGACCTTATTAGGGGTTTGGAAGCCACTGCAACCTTTGCATTTGTATTTGGGAGCCTCCTCACTATGCATCTTACCACCCCATCAAGAGACGGCTACCTCTGAATTTGGTAAGTGCAAGAGCACTTGCCCAGTGCTGCAAATACAAATGCAAAGGCATGGCACCAGCCAAACACCTTCCATTGGACCTTAGCAGGGGTTTGGAAGCCACTGCAACCTTTGCATTTGTATTTGGGAGCCTCCTCACTATGCATCTTACCACCCCATCACGAGACGGCTACCTCTGAATTTGGTAAGTGCAAGAGCACTTGCCCAGTGCTGCAAATACAAATGCAAAGGCATGGCACCAGCCAAACACCTTCCATTGGACCTTAGCAGGGGTTTGGAAGCCACTGCAACCTTTGCATTTGTGTTTGGGAGCCTCCTCACTATGCATCTTACCACCCCATCAAGAGACGGCTACCTCTGAATTTGGTAAATGCAAGAGCACTTGCCCAGTGCTGCAAATACAAATGCAAAGGCATGGCACCAGCCAAACACCTTCCATTGGACCTTAGTAGGGGTTTGGAAGCCACTGCAACCTTTGCATTTGTATTTGGGAGCCTCCTCACTATGCATCTTACCACCCCATCAAGAGACGGCTACCTCTGAATTTGGTAAGTGCAAGAGCACTTGCCCAGTGCTGCAAATACAAATGCAAAGGCATGGCACCAGCCAAACACCTTCCATTGGACCTTATCAGGGGTTTGGAAGCCACTGCAACCTTTGCATTTGTATTTGGGAGCCTCCCCACCATGCATCTTACCACCCCATCACGAGACGGCTACCTCTGAATTTGGTAAATGCAAGAGCACTTGCCCAGTGCTGCAAATACAAATGCTAAGGCATGGCACCAGCCAAACACCTTCCATTGGACCTTATCAGGGGTTTGGAAGCCACTGCAACCTTTGCATTTGTAATTGGGAGCCTCCTCACTATGCATCTTACCACCCCATCACGAGACGGCTACCTCTGAATTTGGTAAATGCAAGAGCACTTGCCCAGTGCTGCAAATACAAATGCTAAGGCATGGCACCATCCAAACACCTTCCATTGGACCTTAGAAGGGGTTTGGAAGCCACTGCAACCTTTGCATTTGTGTTTGGGAGCCTCCTCACTATGCATCTTACCACCCCATCAAGAGACGGCTACCTCTGAATTTGGTAAATGCAAGAGCACTTGCCCAGTGCTGCAAATACAAATGCAAAGGCATGGCACCAGCCAAACACCTTCCGTTGGACCTTAGTAGGGGTTTGGAAGCCACTGCAACCTTTGCATTTGTATTTGGGAGCCTCCCCACCATGCATCTTACCACCCCATCACGAGACGGCTACCTCTGAATTTGGTAAATGCAAGAGCACTTGCCCAGTGCTGCAAATACAAATGCTAAGGCATGGCACCATCCAAACACCTTACATTGGACCTTAGAAGGGGTTTGGAAGCCACTGCAACCTTTGCATTTGTGTTTGGGAGCCTCCTCACTATGCATCTTATCACCCCATCAAGAGACGGCTACCTCTGAATTTGGTAAATGCAAGAGCACTTGCCCAGTGCTGCAAATACAAATGCTAAGGCATGGCACCATCCAAACACCTTCCATTGGACCTTAGCAGGGGTTTGGAAGCCACTGCAACCTTTGCATTTGTATTTGGGAGCCTCCCCACCATGCATCTTACCACCCCATCACGAGACGGCTACCTCTGAATTTGGTAAATGCAAGAGCACTTGCCCAGTGCTGCAAATACAAATGCAAAGGCATGGCACCAGCCAAACACCTTCCGTTGGACCTTAGCAGGGGTTTGGAAGCCACTGCAACCTTTGCATTTGTATTTGGGAGCCTCCCCACCATGCATCTTACCACCCCATCACGAGACGGCTACCTCTGAATTTGGTAAATGCAAGAGCACTTGCCCAGTGCTGCAAATACAAATGCTAAGGCATGGCACCAGCCAAACACCTTCCATTGGACCTTAGTAGGGGTTTGGAAGCCACTGCAACCTTTGCATTTGTATTTGGGAGCCTCCTCACTATGCATCTTACCACCCCATCACGAGACGGCTACCTCTGAATTTGGTAAGTGCAAGAGCACTTGCCCAGTGCTGCAAATACAAATGCAAAGGCATGGCACCATCCAAACACCTTACATTGGACCTTAGAAGGGGTTTGGAAGCCACTGCAACCTTTGCATTTGTGTTTGGGAGCCTCCCCACCATGCATCTTACCACCCCATCACGAGACGGCTACCTCTGAATTTGGTAAATGCAAGAGCACTTGCCCAGTGCTGCAAATACAAATGCAAAGGCATGGCACCAGCCAAACACCTTCCATTGGACCTTAGTAGGGGTTTGGAAGCCACTGCAACCTTTGCATTTGTATTTGGGAGCCTCCTCACTATGCATCTTACCACCCCATCACGAGACGGCTACCTCTGAATTTGGTAAGTGCAAGAGCACTTGCCCAGTGCTGCAAATACAAATGCAAAGGCATGGCACCATCCAAACACCTTACATTGGACCTTAGAAGGGGTTTGGAAGCCACTGCAACCTTTGCATTTGTGTTTGGGAGCCTCCCCACCATGCATCTTACCACCCCATCACGAGACGGCTACCTCTGAATTTGGTAAATGCAAGAGCACTTGCCCAGTGCTGCAAATACAAATGCTAAGGCATGGAACCAGCCAAACACCTTCCATTGGACCTTATCAGGGGTTTGGAAGCCACTGCAACCTTTGCATTTGTGTTTGGGAGCCTCCCCACCATGCATCTTACCACCCCATCACGAGATGGCTACCTCTGAATTTGGTAAATGCAAGAGCACTTGCCCAGTGCTGCAAATACAAATGCAAAGGCATGGCACCAGCCAAACACCTTCCGTTGGACCTTAGTAGGGGTTTGGAAGCCACTGCAACCTTTGCATTTGTATTTGGGAGCCTCCCCACCATGCATCTTACCACCCCATCACGAGACGGCTACCTCTGAATTTGGTAAATGCAAGAGCACTTGCCCAGTGCTGCAAATACAAATGCTAAGGCATGGCACCAGCCAAACACCTTCCATTGGACCTTAGTAAGGGTTTGGAAGCCACTGCAACCTTTGCATTTGTATTTGGGAGCCTCCTCACTATGCATCTTACCACCCCATCAAGAGACGGCTACCTCTGAATTTGGTAAGTGCAAGAGCACTTGCCCAGTGCTGCAAATACAAATGCTAAGGCATGGCACCAGCCAAACACCTTCCATTGGACCTTAGTAGGGGTTTGGAAGCCACTGCAACCTTTGCATTTGTATTTGGGAGCCTCCCCACCATGCATCTTACCACCCCATCACGAGACGGCTACCTCTGAAATGCAAGAGCACTTGCCCAGTGCTGCAAATACAAATACTAAGGCATGGCACCAGCCAAACACCTTCCATTGGACCTTATCAGGGGTTTGGAAGCCACTGCAACCTTTGCATTTGTAATTGGGAGCCTCCTCACTATGCATCTTACCACCCCATCACGAGACGGCTACCTCTGAATTTGGTAAATGCAAGAGCACTTGCCCAGTGCTGCAAATACAAATGCTAAGGCATGGCACCATCCAAACACCTTACATTGGACCTTAGAAGGGGTTTGGAAGCCACTGCAACCTTTGCATTTGTGTTTGGGAGCCTCCTCACTATGCATCTTACCACCCCATCACGAGACGGCTACCTCTGAATTTGGTAAATGCAAGAGCACTTGCCCAGTGCTGCAAATACAAATGCTAAGGCATGGCACCATCCAAACACCTTCCATGGGACCTTATCAGGGGTTTGGAAGCCACTGCAACCTTTGCATTTGTGTTTGGGAGCCTCCTCACTATGCATCTTACCACCCCATCAAGAGACGGCTACCTCTGAATTTGGTAAGTGCAAGAGCACTTGCCCAGTGCTGCAAATACAAATGCAAAGGCATGGAACCAGCCAAACACCTTCCATTGGACCTTATTAGGGGTTTGGAAGCCACTGCAACCTTTGCATTTGTATTTGGGAGCCTCCTCACTATGCATCTTACCACCCCATCAAGAGACGGCTACCTCTGAATTTGGTAAGTGCAAGAGCACTTGCCCAGTGCTGCAAATACAAATGCAAAGGCATGGCACCAGCCAAACACCTTCCATTGGACCTTATTAGGGGTTTGGAAGCCACTGCAACCTTTGCATTTGTATTTGGGAGCCTCCTCACTATGCATCTTACCACCCCATCACGAGACGGCTACCTCTGAATTTGGTAAGTGCAAGAGCACTTGCCCAGTGCTGCAAATACAAATGCAAAGGCATGGCACCAGCCAAACACCTTCCATTGGACCTTAGCAGGGGTTTGGAAGCCACTGCAACCTTTGCATTTGTGTTTGGGAGCCTCCTCACTATGCATCTTACCACCCCATCAAGAGACGGCTACCTCTGAATTTGGTAAATGCAAGAGCACTTGCCCAGTGCTGCAAATACAAATGCAAAGGCATGGCACCAGCCAAACACCTTCCATTGGACCTTAGTAGGGGTTTGGAAGCCACTGCAAACTTTGCATTTGTATTTGGGAGCCTCCTCACTATGCATCTTACCACCCCATCAAGAGACGGCTACCTCTGAATTTGGTAAGTGCAAGAGCACTTGCCCAGTGCTGCAAATACAAATGCAAAGGCATGGCACCAGCCAAACACCTTCCATTGGACCTTAGAAGGGGTTTGGAAGCCACTGCAACCTTTGCATTTGTATTTGGGAGCCTCCCCACCATGCATCTTACCACCCCATCACGAGACGGCTACCTCTGAATTTGGTAAATGCAAGAGCACTTGCCCAGTGCTGCAAATACAAATGCTAAGGCATGGCACCAGCCAAACACCTTCCATTGGACCTTATCAGGGGTTTGGAAGCCACTGCAACCTTTGCATTTGTAATTGGGAGCCTCCTCACTATGCATCTTACCACCCCATCACGAGACGGCTACCTCTGAATTTGGTAAGTGCAAGAGCACTTGCCCAGTGCTGCAAATACAAATGCTAAGGCATGGCACCAGCCAAACACCTTCCATTGGACCTTAGTAGGGGTTTGGAAGCCACTGCAACCTTTGCATTTGTATTTGGGAGCCTCCCCACCATGCATCTTACCACCCCATCACGAGACGGCTACCTCTGAATTTGGTAAATGCAAGAGCACTTGCCCAGTGCTGCAAATACAAATGCTAAGGCATGGAACCAGCCAAACACCTTCCATTGGACCTTATCAGGGGTTTGGAAGCCACTGCAACCTTTGCATTTGTGTTTGGGAGCCTCCCCACCATGCATCTTACCACCCCATCACGAGATGGCTACCTCTGAATTTGGTAAATGCAAGAGCACTTGCCCAGTGCTGCAAATACAAATGCAAAGGCATGGCACCAGCCAAACACCTTCTGTTGGACCTTAGTAGGGGTTTGGAAGCCACTGCAACCTTTGCATTTGTATTTGGGAGCCTCCCCACCATGCATCTTACCACCCCATCACGAGACGGCTACCTCTGAATTTGGTAAATGCAAGAGCACTTGCCCAGTGCTGCAAATACAAATGCTAAGGCATGGCACCAGCCAAACACCTTCCATTGGACCTTAGTAAGGGTTTGGAAGCCACTGCAACCTTTGCATTTGTATTTGGGAGCCTCCTCACTATGCATCTTACCACCCCATCAAGAGACGGCTACCTCTGAATTTGGTAAGTGCAAGAGCACTTGCCCAGTGCTGCAAATACAAATGCTAAGGCATGGCACCAGCCAAACACCTTCCATTGGACCTTAGTAGGGGTTTGGAAGCCACTGCAACCTTTGCATTTGTATTTGGGAGCCTCCCCACCATGCATCTTACCACCCCATCACGAGACGGCTACCTCTGAAATGCAAGAGCACTTGCCCAGTGCTGCAAATACAAATACTAAGGCATGGCACCAGCCAAACACCTTCCATTGGACCTTATCAGGGGTTTGGAAGCCACTGCAACCTTTGCATTTGTAATTGGGAGCCTCCTCACTATGCATCTTACCACCCCATCACGAGACGGCTACCTCTGAATTTGGTAAATGCAAGAGCACTTGCCCAGTGCTGCAAATACAAATGCTAAGGCATGGCACCATCCAAACACCTTACATTGGACCTTAGAAGGGGTTTGGAAGCCACTGCAACCTTTGCATTTGTGTTTGGGAGCCTCCTCACTATGCATCTTACCACCCCATCACGAGACGGCTACCTCTGAATTTGGTAAATGCAAGAGCACTTGCCCAGTGCTGCAAATACAAATGCTAAGGCATGGCACCATCCAAACACCTTCCATGGGACCTTATCAGGGGTTTGGAAGCCACTGCAACCTTTGCATTTGTGTTTGGGAGCCTCCTCACTATGCATCTTACCACCCCATCAAGAGACGGCTACCTCTGAATTTGGTAAGTGCAAGAGCACTTGCCCAGTGCTGCAAATACAAATGCAAAGGCATGGAACCAGCCAAACACCTTCCATTGGACCTTATTAGGGGTTTGGAAGCCACTGCAACCTTTGCATTTGTATTTGGGAGCCTCCTCACTATGCATCTTACCACCCCATCAAGAGACGGCTACCTCTGAATTTGGTAAGTGCAAGAGCACTTGCCCAGTGCTGCAAATACAAATGCAAAGGCATGGCACCAGCCAAACACCTTCCATTGGACCTTATTAGGGGTTTGGAAGCCACTGCAACCTTTGCATTTGTATTTGGGAGCCTCCTCACTATGCATCTTACCACCCCATCACGAGACGGCTACCTCTGAATTTGGTAAGTGCAAGAGCACTTGCCCAGTGCTGCAAATACAAATGCAAAGGCATGGCACCAGCCAAACACCTTCCATTGGACCTTAGCAGGGGTTTGGAAGCCACTGCAACCTTTGCATTTGTGTTTGGGAGCCTCCTCACTATGCATCTTACCACCCCATCAAGAGACGGCTACCTCTGAATTTGGTAAATGCAAGAGCACTTGCCCAGTGCTGCAAATACAAATGCAAAGGCATGGCACCAGCCAAACACCTTCCATTGGACCTTAGTAGGGGTTTGGAAGCCACTGCAACCTTTGCATTTGTATTTGGGAGCCTCCTCACTATGCATCTTACCACCCCATCAAGAGACGGCTACCTCTGAATTTGGTAAGTGCAAGAGCACTTGCCCAGTGCTGCAAATACAAATGCAAAGGCATGGCACCAGCCAAACACCTTCCATTGGACCTTAGAAGGGGTTTGGAAGCCACTGCAACCTTTGCATTTGTATTTGGGAGCCTCCCCACCATGCATCTTACCACCCCATCACGAGACGGCTACCTCTGAATTTGGTAAATGCAAGAGCACTTGCCCAGTGCTGCAAATACAAATGCTAAGGCATGGCACCAGCCAAACACCTTCCATTGGACCTTATCAGGGGTTTGGAAGCCACTGCAACCTTTGCATTTGTAATTGGGAGCCTCCTCACTATGCATCTTACCACCCCATCACGAGACGGCTACCTCTGAATTTGGTAAGTGCAAGAGCACTTGCCCAGTGCTGCAAATACAAATGCTAAGGCATGGCACCAGCCAAACACCTTCCATTGGACCTTAGTAGGGGTTTGGAAGCCACTGCAACCTTTGCATTTGTATTTGGGAGCCTCCCCACCATGCATCTTACCACCCCATCACGAGACGGCTACCTCTGAATTTGGTAAATGCAAGAGCACTTGCCCAGTGCTGCAAATACAAATGCTAAGGCATGGCACCAGCCAAACACCTTACATTGGACCTTATTAGGGGTTTGGAAGCCACTGCAACCTTTGCATTTGTATTTGGGAGCCTCCTCACTATGCATCTTACCACCCCATCAAGAGACGGCTACCTCTGAATTTGGTAAGTGCAAGAGCACTTGCCCAGTGCTGCAAATACAAATGCAAAGGCATGGCACCAGCCAAACACCTTCCATTGGACCTTATTAGGGGTTTGGAAGCCACTGCAACCTTTGCATTTGTATTTGGGAGCCTCCTCACTATGCATCTTACCACCCCATCACGAGACGGCTACCTCTGAATTTGGTAAGTGCAAGAGCACTTGCCCAGTGCTGCAAATACAAATGCAAAGGCATGGCACCAGCCAAACACCTTCCATTGGACCTTAGCAGGGGTTTGGAAGCCACTGCAACCTTTGCATTTGTGTTTGGGAGCCTCCTCACTATGCATCTTACCACCCCATCAAGAGACGGCTACCTCTGAATTTGGTAAATGCAAGAGCACTTGCCCAGTGCTGCAAATACAAATGCAAAGGCATGGCACCAGCCAAACACCTTCCATTGGACCTTAGTAGGGGTTTGGAAGCCACTGCAACCTTTGCATTTGTATTTGGGAGCCTCCTCACTATGCATCTTACCACCCCATCAAGAGACGGCTACCTCTGAATTTGGTAAGTGCAAGAGCACTTGCCCAGTGCTGCAAATACAAATGCAAAGGCATGGCACCAGCCAAACACCTTCCATTGGACCTTAGAAGGGGTTTGGAAGCCACTGCAACCTTTGCATTTGTATTTGGGAGCCTCCCCACCATGCATCTTACCACCCCATCACGAGACGGCTACCTCTGAATTTGGTAAATGCAAGAGCACTTGCCCAGTGCTGCAAATACAAATGCTAAGGCATGGCACCAGCCAAACACCTTCCATTGGACCTTATCAGGGGTTTGGAAGCCACTGCAACCTTTGCATTTGTAATTGGGAGCCTCCTCACTATGCATCTTACCACCCCATCACGAGACGGCTACCTCTGAATTTGGTAAGTGCAAGAGCACTTGCCCAGTGCTGCAAATACAAATGCTAAGGCATGGCACCAGCCAAACACCTTCCATTGGACCTTAGTAGGGGTTTGGAAGCCACTGCAACCTTTGCATTTGTATTTGGGAGCCTCCCCACCATGCATCTTACCACCCCATCACGAGACGGCTACCTCTGAAATGCAAGAGCACTTGCCCAGTGCTGCAAATACAAATACTAAGGCATGGCACCAGCCAAACACCTTCCATTGGACCTTATCAGGGGTTTGGAAGCCACTGCAACCTTTGCATTTGTAATTGGGAGCCTCCTCACTATGCATCTTACCACCCCATCACGAGACGGCTACCTCTGAATTTGGTAAATGCAAGAGCACTTGCCCAGTGCTGCAAATACAAATGCTAAGGCATGGCACCATCCAAACACCTTACATTGGACCTTAGAAGGGGTTTGGAAGCCACTGCAACCTTTGCATTTGTGTTTGGGAGCCTCCTCACTATGCATCTTACCACCCCATCACGAGACGGCTACCTCTGAATTTGGTAAATGCAAGAGCACTTGCCCAGTGCTGCAAATACAAATGCTAAGGCATGGCACCATCCAAACACCTTCCATTGGACCTTATCAGGGGTTTGGAAGCCACTGCAACCTTTGCATTTGTGTTTGGGAGCCTCCTCACTATGCATCTTACCACCCCATCAAGAGACGGCTACCTCTGAATTTGGTAAGTGCAAGAGCACTTGCCCAGTGCTGCAAATACAAATGCAAAGGCATGGAACCAGCCAAACACCTTCCATTGGACCTTATTAGGGGTTTGGAAGCCACTGCAACCTTTGCATTTGTATTTGGGAGCCTCCTCACTATGCATCTTACCACCCCATCAAGAGACGGCTACCTCTGAATTTGGTAAGTGCAAGAGCACTTGCCCAGTGCTGCAAATACAAATGCAAAGGCATGGCACCAGCCAAACACCTTCCATTGGACCTTATTAGGGGTTTGGAAGCCACTGCAACCTTTGCATTTGTATTTGGGAGCCTCCTCACTATGCATCTTACCACCCCATCACGAGACGGCTACCTCTGAATTTGGTAAGTGCAAGAGCACTTGCCCAGTGCTGCAAATACAAATGCAAAGGCATGGCACCAGCCAAACACCTTCCATTGGACCTTAGCAGGGGTTTGGAAGCCACTGCAACCTTTGCATTTGTGTTTGGGAGCCTCCTCACTATGCATCTTACCACCCCATCAAGAGACGGCTACCTCTGAATTTGGTAAATGCAAGAGCACTTGCCCAGTGCTGCAAATACAAATGCAAAGGCATGGCACCAGCCAAACACCTTCCATTGGACCTTAGTAGGGGTTTGGAAGCCACTGCAACCTTTGCATTTGTATTTGGGAGCCTCCTCACTATGCATCTTACCACCCCATCAAGAGACGGCTACCTCTGAATTTGGTAAGTGCAAGAGCACTTGCCCAGTGCTGCAAATACAAATGCAAAGGCATGGCACCAGCCAAACACCTTCCATTGGACCTTATCAGGGGTTTGGAAGCCACTGCAACCTTTGCATTTGTATTTGGGAGCCTCCCCACCATGCATCTTACCACCCCATCACGAGACGGCTACCTCTGAATTTGGTAAATGCAAGAGCACTTGCCCAGTGCTGCAAATACAAATGCTAAGGCATGGCACCAGCCAAACACCTTCCATTGGACCTTATCAGGGGTTTGGAAGCCACTGCAACCTTTGCATTTGTAATTGGGAGCCTCCTCACTATGCATCTTACCACCCCATCACGAGACGGCTACCTCTGAATTTGGTAAATGCAAGAGCACTTGCCCAGTGCTGCAAATACAAATGCTAAGGCATGGCACCATCCAAACACCTTCCATTGGACCTTAGAAGGGGTTTGGAAGCCACTGCAACCTTTGCATTTGTGTTTGGGAGCCTCCTCACTATGCATCTTACCACCCCATCAAGAGACGGCTACCTCTGAATTTGGTAAATGCAAGAGCACTTGCCCAGTGCTGCAAATACAAATGCAAAGGCATGGCACCAGCCAAACACCTTCCGTTGGACCTTAGTAGGGGTTTGGAAGCCACTGCAACCTTTGCATTTGTATTTGGGAGCCTCCCCACCATGCATCTTACCACCCCATCACGAGACGGCTACCTCTGAATTTGGTAAATGCAAGAGCACTTGCCCAGTGCTGCAAATACAAATGCTAAGGCATGGCACCATCCAAACACCTTACATTGGACCTTAGAAGGGGTTTGGAAGCCACTGCAACCTTTGCATTTGTGTTTGGGAGCCTCCTCACTATGCATCTTATCACCCCATCAAGAGACGGCTACCTCTGAATTTGGTAAATGCAAGAGCACTTGCCCAGTGCTGCAAATACAAATGCTAAGGCATGGCACCATCCAAACACCTTCCATTGGACCTTAGCAGGGGTTTGGAAGCCACTGCAACCTTTGCATTTGTATTTGGGAGCCTCCCCACCATGCATCTTACCACCCCATCACGAGACGGCTACCTCTGAATTTGGTAAATGCAAGAGCACTTGCCCAGTGCTGCAAATACAAATGCAAAGGCATGGCACCAGCCAAACACCTTCCGTTGGACCTTAGCAGGGGTTTGGAAGCCACTGCAACCTTTGCATTTGTATTTGGGAGCCTCCCCACCATGCATCTTACCACCCCATCACGAGACGGCTACCTCTGAATTTGGTAAATGCAAGAGCACTTGCCCAGTGCTGCAAATACAAATGCTAAGGCATGGCACCAGCCAAACACCTTCCATTGGACCTTAGTAGGGGTTTGGAAGCCACTGCAACCTTTGCATTTGTATTTGGGAGCCTCCTCACTATGCATCTTACCACCCCATCACGAGACGGCTACCTCTGAATTTGGTAAGTGCAAGAGCACTTGCCCAGTGCTGCAAATACAAATGCAAAGGCATGGCACCAGCCAAACACCTTCCATTGGACCTTAGAAGGGGTTTGGAAGCCACTGCAACCTTTGCATTTGTATTTGGGAGCCTCCCCACCATGCATCTTACCACCCCATCACGAGACGGCTACCTCTGAATTTGGTAAATGCAAGAGCACTTGCCCAGTGCTGCAAATACAAATGCTAAGGCATGGCACCATCCAAACACCTTACATTGGACCTTAGAAGGGGTTTGGAAGCCACTGCAAATTTGCATTTGTGTTTGGGAGCCTCCCCACCATGCATCTTACCACCCCATCACGAGACGGCTACCTCTGAATTTGGTAAATGCAAGAGCACTTGCCCAGTGCTGCAAATACAAATGCTAAGGCATGGAACCAGCCAAACACCTTCCATTGGACCTTATCAGGGGTTTGGAAGCCACTTCAACCTTTGCATTTGTGTTTGGGAGCCTCCCCACCATGCATCTTACCACCCCATCACGAGATGGCTACCTCTGAATTTGGTAAATGCAAGAGCACTTGCCCAGTGCTGCAAATACAAATGCAAAGGCATGGCACCAGCCAAACACCTTCCGTTGGACCTTAGAAGGGGTTTGGAAGCCACTGCAACCTTTGCATTTGTGTTTGGGAGCCTCCTCACTATGCATCTTACCACCCCATCACGAGACGGCTACCTCTGAATTTGGTAAATGCAAGAGCACTTGCCCAGTGCTGCAAATACAAATGCTAAGGCATGGCACCATCCAAACACCTTCCATTGGACCTTATTAGGGGTTTGGAAGCCACTGCAACCTTTGCATTTGTATTTGGGAGCCTCCTCACTATGCATCTTACCACCCCATCAAGAGACGGCTACCTCTGAATTTGGTAAGTGCAAGAGCACTTGCCCAGTGCTGCAAATACAAATGCAAAGGCATGGCACCAGCCAAACACCTTCCATTGGACCTTATTAGGGGTTTGGAAGCCACTGCAACCTTTGCATTTGTATTTGGGAGCCTCCTCACTATGCATCTTACCACCCCATCACGAGACGGCTACCTCTGAATTTGGTAAGTGCAAGAGCACTTGCCCAGTGCTGCAAATACAAATGCAAAGGCATGGCACCAGCCAAACACCTTCCATTGGACCTTAGCAGGGGTTTGGAAGCCACTGCAACCTTTGCATTTGTGTTTGGGAGCCTCCTCACTATGCATCTTACCACCCCATCAAGAGACGGCTACCTCTGAATTTGGTAAATGCAAGAGCACTTGCCCAGTGCTGCAAATACAAATGCAAAGGCATGGCACCAGCCAAACACCTTCCATTGGACCTTAGTAGGGGTTTGGAAGCCACTGCAACCTTTGCATTTGTATTTGGGAGCCTCCTCACTATGCATCTTACCACCCCATCAAGAGACGGCTACCTCTGAATTTGGTAAGTGCAAGAGCACTTGCCCAGTGCTGCAAATACAAATGCAAAGGCATGGCACCAGCCAAACACCTTCCATTGGACCTTATCAGGGGTTTGGAAGCCACTGCAACCTTTGCATTTGTATTTGGGAGCCTCCCCACCATGCATCTTACCACCCCATCACGAGACGGCTACCTCTGAATTTGGTAAATGCAAGAGCACTTGCCCAGTGCTGCAAATACAAATGCTAAGGCATGGCACCAGCCAAACACCTTCCATTGGACCTTATCAGGGGTTTGGAAGCCACTGCAACCTTTGCATTTGTAATTGGGAGCCTCCTCACTATGCATCTTACCACCCCATCACGAGACGGCTACCTCTGAATTTGGTAAATGCAAGAGCACTTGCCCAGTGCTGCAAATACAAATGCTAAGGCATGGCACCATCCAAACACCTTCCATTGGACCTTAGAAGGGGTTTGGAAGCCACTGCAACCTTTGCATTTGTGTTTGGGAGCCTCCTCACTATGCATCTTACCACCCCATCAAGAGACGGCTACCTCTGAATTTGGTAAATGCAAGAGCACTTGCCCAGTGCTGCAAATACAAATGCAAAGGCATGGCACCATCCAAACACCTTACATTGGACCTTAGAAGGGGTTTGGAAGCCACTGCAACCTTTGCATTTGTGTTTGGGAGCCTCCTCACTATGCATCTTATCACCCCATCAAGAGACGGCTACCTCTGAATTTGGTAAATGCAAGAGCACTTGCCCAGTGCTGCAAATACAAATGCTAAGGCATGGCACCATCCAAACACCTTCCATTGGACCTTAGAAGGGGTTTGGAAGCCACTGCAACCTTTGCATTTGTGTTTGGGAGCCTCCTCACTATGCATCTTACCACCCCATCAAGAGACGGCTACCTCTGAATTTGGTAAATGCAAGAGCACTTGCCCAGTGCTGCAAATACAAATGCAAAGGCATGGCACCAGCCAAACACCTTCCATTGGACCTTATCAGGGGTTTGGAAGCCACTGCAACCTTTGCATTTGTATTTGGGAGCCTCCCCACCATGCATCTTACCACCCCATCACGAGACGGCTACCTCTGAATTTGGTAAATGCAAGAGCACTTGCCCAGTGCTGCAAATACAAATGCTAAGGCATGGCACCAGCCAAACACCTTCCATTGGACCTTATCAGGGGTTTGGAAGCCACTGCAACCTTTGCATTTGTAATTGGGAGCCTCCTCACTATGCATCTTACCACCCCATCACGAGACGGCTACCTCTGAATTTGGTAAATGCAAGAGCACTTGCCCAGTGCTGCAAATACAAATGCTAAGGCATGGCACCATCCAAACACCTTCCATTGGACCTTAGAAGGGGTTTGGAAGCCACTGCAACCTTTGCATTTGTGTTTGGGAGCCTCCTCACTATGCATCTTACCACCCCATCAAGAGACGGCTACCTCTGAATTTGGTAAATGCAAGAGCACTTGCCCAGTGCTGCAAATACAAATGCAAAGGCATGGCACCATCCAAACACCTTACATTGGACCTTAGAAGGGGTTTGGAAGCCACTGCAACCTTTGCATTTGTGTTTGGGAGCCTCCTCACTATGCATCTTATCACCCCATCAAGAGACGGCTACCTCTGAATTTGGTAAATGCAAGAGCACTTGCCCAGTGCTGCAAATACAAATGCTAAGGCATGGCACCATCCAAACACCTTCCATTGGACCTTAGCAGGGGTTTGGAAGCCACTGCAACCTTTGCATTTGTATTTGGGAGCCTCCCCACCATGCATCTTACCACCCCATCACGAGACGGCTACCTCTGAATTTGGTAAATGCAAGAGCACTTGCCCAGTGCTGCAAATACAAATGCAAAGGCATGGCACCAGCCAAACACCTTCCGTTGGACCTTAGCAGGGGTTTGGAAGCCACTGCAACCTTTGCATTTGTATTTGGGAGCCTCCCCACCATGCATCTTACCACCCCATCACGAGACGGCTACCTCTGAATTTGGTAAATGCAAGAGCACTTGCCCAGTGCTGCAAATACAAATGCTAAGGCATGGCACCAGCCAAACACCTTCCATTGGACCTTAGTAGGGGTTTGGAAGCCACTGCAACCTTTGCATTTGTATTTGGGAGCCTCCTCACTATGCATCTTACCACCCCATCACGAGACGGCTACCTCTGAATTTGGTAAGTGCAAGAGCACTTGCCCAGTGCTGCAAATACAAATGCAAAGGCATGGCACCAGCCAAACACCTTCCATTGGACCTTAGAAGGGGTTTGGAAGCCACTGCAACCTTTGAATTTGTATTTGGGAGCCTCCCCACCATGCATCTTACCACCCCATCACGAGACGGCTACCTCTGAATTTGGTAAATGCAAGAGCACTTGCCCAGTGCTGCAAATACAAATGCTAAGGCATGGCACCATCCAAACACCTTACATTGGACCTTAGAAGGGGTTTGGAAGCCACTGCAAATTTGCATTTGTGTTTGGGAGCCTCCCCACCATGCATCTTACCACCCCATCACGAGACGGCTACCTCTGAATTTGGTAAATGCAAGAGCACTTGCCCAGTGCTGCAAATACAAATGCTAAGGCATGGAACCAGCCAAACACCTTCCATTGGACCTTATCAGGGGTTTGGAAGCCACTTCAACCTTTGCATTTGTGTTTGGGAGCCTCCCCACCATGCATCTTACCACCCCATCACGAGATGGCTACCTCTGAATTTGGTAAATGCAAGAGCACTTGCCCAGTGCTGCAAATACAAATGCAAAGGCATGGCACCAGCCAAACACCTTCCGTTGGACCTTAGAAGGGGTTTGGAAGCCACTGCAACCTTTGCATTTGTGTTTGGGAGCCTCCTCACTATGCATCTTACCACCCCATCACGAGACGGCTACCTCTGAATTTGGTAAATGCAAGAGCACTTGCCCAGTGCTGCAAATACAAATGCTAAGGCATGGCACCATCCAAACACCTTCCATTGGACCTTATTAGGGGTTTGGAAGCCACTGCAACCTTTGCATTTGTATTTGGGAGCCTCCTCACTATGCATCTTACCACCCCATCAAGAGACGGCTACCTCTGAATTTGGTAAGTGCAAGAGCACTTGCCCAGTGCTGCAAATACAAATGCAAAGGCATGGCACCAGCCAAACACCTTCCATTGGACCTTATTAGGGGTTTGGAAGCCACTGCAACCTTTGCATTTGTATTTGGGAGCCTCCTCACTATGCATCTTACCACCCCATCACGAGACGGCTACCTCTGAATTTGGTAAGTGCAAGAGCACTTGCCCAGTGCTGCAAATACAAATGCAAAGGCATGGCACCAGCCAAACACCTTCCATTGGACCTTAGCAGGGGTTTGGAAGCCACTGCAACCTTTGCATTTGTGTTTGGGAGCCTCCTCACTATGCATCTTACCACCCCATCAAGAGACGGCTACCTCTGAATTTGGTAAATGCAAGAGCACTTGCCCAGTGCTGCAAATACAAATGCAAAGGCATGGCACCAGCCAAACACCTTCCATTGGACCTTAGTAGGGGTTTGGAAGCCACTGCAACCTTTGCATTTGTATTTGGGAGCCTCCTCACTATGCATCTTACCACCCCATCAAGAGACGGCTACCTCTGAATTTGGTAAGTGCAAGAGCACTTGCCCAGTGCTGCAAATACAAATGCAAAGGCATGGCACCAGCCAAACACCTTCCATTGGACCTTATCAGGGGTTTGGAAGCCACTGCAACCTTTGCATTTGTATTTGGGAGCCTCCCCACCATGCATCTTACCACCCCATCACGAGACGGCTACCTCTGAATTTGGTAAATGCAAGAGCACTTGCCCAGTGCTGCAAATACAAATGCTAAGGCATGGCACCAGCCAAACACCTTCCATTGGACCTTATCAGGGGTTTGGAAGCCACTGCAACCTTTGCATTTGTAATTGGGAGCCTCCTCACTATGCATCTTACCACCCCATCACGAGACGGCTACCTCTGAATTTGGTAAATGCAAGAGCACTTGCCCAGTGCTGCAAATACAAATGCTAAGGCATGGCACCATCCAAACACCTTCCATTGGACCTTAGAAGGGGTTTGGAAGCCACTGCAACCTTTGCATTTGTGTTTGGGAGCCTCCTCACTATGCATCTTACCACCCCATCAAGAGACGGCTACCTCTGAATTTGGTAAATGCAAGAGCACTTGCCCAGTGCTGCAAATACAAATGCAAAGGCATGGCACCAGCCAAACACCTTCCGTTGGACCTTAGTAGGGGTTTGGAAGCCACTGCAACCTTTGCATTTGTATTTGGGAGCCTCCCCACCATGCATCTTACCACCCCATCACGAGACGGCTACCTCTGAATTTGGTAAATGCAAGAGCACTTGCCCAGTGCTGCAAATACAAATGCTAAGGCATGGAACCAGCCAAACACCTTCCATTGGACCTTATCAGGGGTTTGGAAGCCACTGCAACCTTTGCATTTGTGTTTGGGAGCCTCCCCACCATGCATCTTACCACCCCATCACGAGATGGCTACCTCTGAATTTGGTAAATGCAAGAGCACTTGCCCAGTGCTGCAAATACAAATGCAAAGGCATGGCACCAGCCAAACACCTTCCGTTGGACCTTAGTAGGGGTTTGGAAGCCACTGCAACCTTTGCATTTGTATTTGGGAGCCTCCCCACCATGCATCTTACCACCCCATCACGAGACGGCTACCTCTGAATTTGGTAAATGCAAGAGCACTTGCCCAGTGCTGCAAATACAAATGCAAAGGCATGGCACCAGCCAAACACCTTCCGTTGGACCTTAGTAGGGGTTTGGAAGCCACTGCAACCTTTGCATTTGTATTTGGGAGCCTCCCCACCATGCATCTTACCACCCCATCACGAGACGGCTACCTCTGAATTTGGTAAATGCAAGAGCACTTGCCCAATGCTGCAAATACAAATGCTAAGGCATGGCACCATCCAAACACCTTACATTGGACCTTAGAAGGGGTTTGGAAGCCACTGCAACCTTTGCATTTGTGTTTGGGAGCCTCCTCACTATGCATCTTATCACCCCATCAAGAGACGGCTACCTCTGAATTTGGTAAATGCAAGAGCACTTGCCCAGTGCTGCAAATACAAATGCTAAGGCATGGCACCATCCAAACACCTTCCATTGGACCTTAGCAGGGGTTTGGAAGCCACTGCAACCTTTGCATTTGTATTTGGGAGCCTCCCCACCATGCATCTTACCACCCCATCACGAGACGGCTACCTCTGAATTTGGTAAATGCAAGAGCACTTGCCCAGTGCTGCAAATACAAATGCAAAGGCATGGCACCAGCCAAACACCTTCCGTTGGACCTTAGCAGGGGTTTGGAAGCCACTGCAACCTTTGCATTTGTATTTGGGAGCCTCCCCACCATGCATCTTACCACCCCATCACGAGACGGCTACCTCTGAATTTGGTAAATGCAAGAGCACTTGCCCAGTGCTGCAAATACAAATGCTAAGGCATGGCACCAGCCAAACACCTTCCATTGGACCTTAGTAGGGGTTTGGAAGCCACTGCAACCTTTGCATTTGTATTTGGGAGCCTCCTCACTATGCATCTTACCACCCCATCACGAGACGGCTACCTCTGAATTTGGTAAGTGCAAGAGCACTTGCCCAGTGCTGCAAATACAAATGCAAAGGCATGGCACCAGCCAAACACCTTCCATTGGACCTTAGAAGGGGTTTGGAAGCCACTGCAACCTTTGCATTTGTATTTGGGAGCCTCCCCACCATGCATCTTACCACCCCATCACGAGACGGCTACCTCTGAATTTGGTAAATGCAAGAGCACTTGCCCAGTGCTGCAAATACAAATGCTAAGGCATGGCACCATCCAAACACCTTACATTGGACCTTAGAAGGGGTTTGGAAGCCACTGCAAATTTGCATTTGTGTTTGGGAGCCTCCCCACCATGCATCTTACCACCCCATCACGAGACGGCTACCTCTGAATTTGGTAAATGCAAGAGCACTTGCCCAGTGCTGCAAATACAAATGCTAAGGCATGGAACCAGCCAAACACCTTCCATTGGACCTTATCAGGGGTTTGGAAGCCACTTCAACCTTTGCATTTGTGTTTGGGAGCCTCCCCACCATGCATCTTACCACCCCATCACGAGATGGCTACCTCTGAATTTGGTAAATGCAAGAGCACTTGCCCAGTGCTGCAAATACAAATGCAAAGGCATGGCACCAGCCAAACACCTTCCGTTGGACCTTAGTAGGGGTTTGGAAGCCACTGCAACCTTTGCATTTGTATTTGGGAGCCTCCCCACCATGCATCTTACCACCCCATCACGAGACGGCTACCTCTGAATTTGGTAAATGCAAGAGCACTTGCCCAGTGCTGCAAATACAAATGCTAAGGCATGGCACCAGCCAAACACCTTCCATTGGACCTTAGTAGGGGTTTGGAAGCCACTGCAACCTTTGCATTTGTATTTGGGAGCCTCCTCACTATGCATCTTACCACCCCATCAAGAGACGGCTACCTCTGAATTTGGTAAATGCAAGAGCACTTGCCCAGTGCTGCAAATACAAATGCTAAGGCATGGCACCAGCCAAACACCTTCCGTTGGACCTTAGTAGGGGTTTGGAAGCCACTGCAACCTTTGCATTTGTATTTGGGAGCCTCCCCACCATGCATCTTACCACCCCATCACGAGACGGCTACCTCTGAATTTGGTAAATGCAAGAGCACTTGCCCAGTGCTGCAAATACAAATACTAAGGCATGGCACCAGCCAAACACCTTCCATTGGACCTTATCAGGGGTTTGGAAGCCACTGCAACCTTTGCATTTGTAATTGGGAGCCTCCTCACTATGCATCTTACCACCCCATCACGAGACGGCTACCTCTGAATTTGGTAAATGCAAGAGCACTTGCCCAGTGCTGCAAATACAAATGCTAAGGCATGGCACCATCCAAACACCTTACATTGGACCTTAGAAGGGGTTTGGAAGCCACTGCAACCTTTGCATTTGTGTTTGGGAGCCTCCTCACTATGCATCTTACCACCCCATCACGAGACGGCTACCTCTGAATTTGGTAAATGCAAGAGCACTTGCCCAGTGCTGCAAATACAAATGCTAAGGCATGGCACCATCCAAACACCTTCCATTGGACCTTAGCAGGGGTTTGGAAGCCACTGCAACCTTTGCATTTGTGTTTGGGAGCCTCCTCACTATGCATCTTACCACCCCATCAAGAGACGGCTACCTCTGAATTTGGTAAGTGCAAGAGCACTTGCCCAGTGCTGCAAATACAAATGCAAAGGCATGGAACCAGCCAAACACCTTCCATTGGACCTTATTAGGGGTTTGGAAGCCACTGCAACCTTTGCATTTGTATTTGGGAGCCTCCTCACTATGCATCTTACCACCCCATCAAGAGACGGCTACCTCTGAATTTGGTAAGTGCAAGAGCACTTGCCCAGTGCTGCAAATACAAATGCAAAGGCATGGCACCAGCCAAACACCTTCCGTTGGACCTTAGCAGGGGTTTGGAAGCCACTGCAACCTTTGCATTTGTATTTGGGAGCCTCCCCACCATGCATCTTACCACCCCATCACGAGACGGCTACCTCTGAATTTGGTAAATGCAAGAGCACTTGCCCAGTGCTGCAAATACAAATGCTAAGGCATGGCACCAGCCAAACACCTTCCATTGGACCTTATTAGGGGTTTGGAAGCCACTGCAACCTTTGCATTTGTATTTGGGAGCCTCCTCACTATGCATCTTACCACCCCATCACGAGACGGCTACCTCTGAATTTGGTAAGTGCAAGAGCACTTGCCCAGTGCTGCAAATACAAATGCAAAGGCATGGCACCAGCCAAACACCTTCCATTGGACCTTAGAAGGGGTTTGGAAGCCACTGCAACCTTTGCATTTGTGTTTGGGAGCCTCCTCACTATGCATCTTACCACCCCATCAAGAGACGGCTACCTCTGAATTTGGTAAATGCAAGAGCACTTGCCCAGTGCTGCAAATACAAATGCAAAGGCATGGCACCAGCCAAACACCTTCCGTTGGACCTTAGTAGGGGTTTGGAAGCCACTGCAACCTTTGCATTTGTATTTGGGAGCCTCCCCACCATGCATCTTACCACCCCATCACGAGACGGCTACCTCTGAATTTGGTAAATGCAAGAGCACTTGCCCAGTGCTGCAAATACAAATGCTAAGGCATGGCACCATCCAAACACCTTACATTGGACCTTAGAAGGGGTTTGGAAGCCACTGCAACCTTTGCATTTGTGTTTGGGAGCCTCCTCACTATGCATCTTATCACCCCATCAAGAGACGGCTACCTCTGAATTTGGTAAATGCAAGAGCACTTGCCCAGTGCTGCAAATACAAATGCTAAGGCATGGCACCATCCAAACACCTTCCATTGGACCTTATCAGGGGTTTGGAAGCCACTGCAACCTTTGCATTTGTATTTGGGAGCCTCCCCACCATGCATCTTACCACCCCATCACGAGACGGCTACCTCTGAATTTGGTAAATGCAAGAGCACTTGCCCAGTGCTGCAAATACAAATGCAAAGGCATGGCACCAGCCAAACACCTTTCGTTGGACCTTAGCAGGGGTTTGGAAGCCACTGCAACCTTTGCATTTGTATTTGGGAGCCTCCCCACCATGCATCTTACCACCCCATCACGAGACGGCTACCTCTGAATTTGGTAAATGCAAGAGCACTTGCCCAGTGCTGCAAATACAAATGCTAAGGCATGGCACCAGCCAAACACCTTCCATTGGACCTTAGTAGGGGTTTGGAAGCCACTGCAACCTTTGCATTTGTATTTGGGAGCCTCCTCACTATGCATCTTACCACCCCATCACGAGACGGCTACCTCTGAATTTGGTAAGTGCAAGAGCACTTGCCCAGTGCTGCAAATACAAATGCAAAGGCATGGCACCAGCCAAACACCTTCCATTGGACCTTATCAGGGGTTTGGAAGCCACTGCAACCTTTGCATTTGTATTTGGGAGCCTCCCCACCATGCATCTTACCACCCCATCACGAGACGGCTACCTCTGAATTTGGTAAATGCAAGAGCACTTGCCCAGTGCTGCAAATACAAATGCAAAGGCATGGCACCAGCCAAACACCTTCCGTTGGACCTTAGCAGGGGTTTGGAAGCCACTTCAACCTTTGCATTTGTATTTGGGAGCCTCCCCACCATGCATCTTACCACCCCATCACGAGACGGCTACCTCTGAATTTGGTAAATGCAAGAGCACTTGCCCAGTGCTGCAAATACAAATGCAAAGGCATGGCACCAGCCAAACACCTTCCGTTGGACCTTAGCAGGGGTTTGGAAGCCACTGCAACCTTTGCATTTGTAATTGGGAGCCTCCTCACTATGCATCTTACCACCCCATCACGAGACGGCTACCTCTGAATTTGGTAAATGCAAGAGCACTTGCCCAGTGCTGCAAATACAAATGCTAAGGCATGGAACCAGCCAAACACCTTCCATTGGACCTTATCAGGGGTTTGGAAGCCACTGCAACCTTTGCATTTGTGTTTGGGAGCCTCCTCACTATGCATCTTATCACCCCATCAAGAGACGGCTACCTCTGAATTTGGTAAATGCAAGAGCACTTGCCCAGTGCTGCAAATACAAATGCTAAGGCATGGCACCATCCAAACACCTTCCATTGGACCTTATCAGGGGTTTGGAAGCCACTGCAACCTTTGCATTTGTATTTGGGAGCCTCCCCACCATGCATCTTACCACCCCATCACGAGACGGCTACCTCTGAATTTGGTAAATGCAAGAGCACTTGCCCAGTGCTGCAAATACAAATGCAAAGGCATGGCACCAGCCAAACACCTTCCGTTGGACCTTAGCAGGGGTTTGGAAGCCACTGCAACCTTTGCATTTGTATTTGGGAGCCTCCCCACCATGCATCTTACCACCCCATCACGAGACGGCTACCTCTGAATTTGGTAAATGCAAGAGCACTTGCCCAGTGCTGCAAATACAAATGCTAAGGCATGGCACCAGCCAAACACCTTCCATTGGACCTTAGAAGGGGTTTGGAAGCCACTGCAACCTTTGCATTTGTATTTGGGAGCCTCCTCACTATGCATCTTACCACCCCATCACGAGACGGCTACCTCTGAATTTGGTAAGTGCAAGAGCACTTGCCCAGTGCTGCAAATACAAATGCAAAGGCATGGCACCAGCCAAACACCTTCCATTGGACCTTATTAGGGGTTTGGAAGCCACTGCAACCTTTGCATTTGTATTTGGGAGCCTCCCCACCATGCATCTTACCACCCCATCACGAGACGGCTACCTCTGAATTTGGTAAATGCAAGAGCACTTGCCCAGTGCTGCAAATACAAATGCAAAGGCATGGCACCAGCCAAACACCTTCCGTTGGACCTTAGCAGGGGTTTGGAAGCCACTGCAACCTTTGCATTTGTAATTGGGAGCCTCCTCACTATGCATCTTACCACCCCATCACGAGACGGCTACCTCTGAATTTGGTAAATGCAAGAGCACTTGCCCAGTGCTGCAAATACAAATGCTAAGGCATGGCACCAGCCAAACACCTTCCATTGGACCTTATTAGGGGTTTGGAAGCCACTGCAACCTTTGCATTTGTGTTTGGGAGCCTCCCCACCATGCATCTTACCACCCCATCACGAGATGGCTACCTCTGAATTTGGTAAATGCAAGAGCACTTGCCCAGTGCTGCAAATACAAATGCAAAGGCATGGCACCAGCCAAACACCTTCCGTTGGACCTTATTAGGGGTTTGGAAGCCACTGCAACCTTTGCATTTGTATTTGGGAGCCTCCTCACTATGCATCTTACCACCCCATCAAGAGACGGCTACCTCTGAATTTGGTAAGTGCAAGAGCACTTGCCCAGTGCTGCAAATACAAATGCAAAGGCATGGCACCAGCCAAACACCTTCCGTTGGACCTTAGCAGGGGTTTGGAAGCCACTGCAACCTTTGCATTTGTATTTGGGAGCCTCCCCACCATGCATCTTACCACCCCATCACGAGACGGCTACCTCTGAATTTGGTAAATGCAAGAGCACTTGCCCAGTGCTGCAAATACAAATGCTAAGGCATGGCACCATCCAAACACCTTCCATTGGACCTTAGTAGGGGTTTGGAAGCCACTGCAACCTTTGCATTTGTATTTGGGAGCCTCCCCACCATGCATCTTACCACCCCATCACGAGACGGCTACCTCTGAATTTGGTAAATGCAAGAGCACTTGCCCAGTGCTGCAAATACAAATGCAAAGGCATGGCACCAGCCAAACACCTTCCATTGGACCTTATCAGGGGTTTGGAAGCCACTGCAACCTTTGCATTTGTAATTGGGAGCCTCCTCACTATGCATCTTACCACCCCATCACGAGACGGCTACCTCTGAATTTGGTAAATGCAAGAGCACTTGCCCAGTGCTGCAAATACAAATGCTAAGGCATGGCACCATCCAAACACCTTACATTGGACCTTAGAAGGGGTTTGGAAGCCACTGCAACCTTTGCATTTGTGTTTGGGAGCCTCCTCACTATGCATCTTACCACCCCATCACGAGACGGCTACCTCTGAATTTGGTAAATGCAAGAGCACTTGCCCAGTGCTGCAAATACAAATGCTAAGGCATGGCACCATCCAAACACCTTCCATTGGACCTTAGCAGGGGTTTGGAAGCCACTGCAACCTTTGCATTTGTGTTTGGGAGCCTCCTCACTATGCATCTTACCACCCCATCAAGAGACGGCTACCTCTGAATTTGGTAAGTGCAAGAGCACTTGCCCAGTGCTGCAAATACAAATGCAAAGGCATGGAACCAGCCAAACACCTTTCATTGGACCTTATTAGGGGTTTGGAAGCCACTGCAACCTTTGCATTTGTATTTGGGAGCCTCCTCACTATGCATCTTACCACCCCATCAAGAGACGGCTACCTCTGAATTTGGTAAGTGCAAGAGCACTTGCCCAGTGCTGCAAATACAAATGCAAAGGCATGGCACCAGCCAAACACCTTCCGTTGGACCTTAGCAGGGGTTTGGAAGCCACTGCAACCTTTGCATTTGTATTTGGGAGCCTCCCCACCATGCATCTTACCACCCCATCACGAGACGGCTACCTCTGAATTTGGTAAATGCAAGAGCACTTGCCCAGTGCTGCAAATACAAATGCAAAGGCATGGCACCAGCCAAACACCTTCCATTGGACCTTATTAGGGGTTTGGAAGCCACTGCAACCTTTGCATTTGTATTTGGGAGCCTCCTCACTATGCATCTTACCACCCCATCACGAGACGGCTACCTCTGAATTTGGTAAATGCAAGAGCACTTGCCCAGTGCTGCAAATACAAATGCAAAGGCATGGCACCAGCCAAACACCTTCCATTGGACCTTAGAAGGGGTTTGGAAGCCACTGCAACCTTTGCATTTGTGTTTGGGAGCCTCCTCACTATGCATCTTACCACCCCATCAAGAGACGGCTACCTCTGAATTTGGTAAATGCAAGAGCACTTGCCCAGTGCTGCAAATACAAATGCAAAGGCATGGCACCAGCCAAACACCTTCCGTTGGACCTTAGTAGGGGTTTGGAAGCCACTGCAACCTTTGCATTTGTGTTTGGGAGCCTCCCCACCATGCATCTTACCACCCCATCACGAGACGGCTACCTCTGAATTTGGTAAATGCAAGAGCACTTGCCCAGTGCTGCAAATACAAATGCAAAGGCATGGCACCAGCCAAACACCTTCCGTTGGACCTTAGTAGGGGTTTGGAAGCCACTGCAACCTTTGCATTTGTATTTGGGAGCCTCCCCACCATGCATCTTACCACCCCATCACGAGACGGCTACCTCTGAATTTGGTAAATGCAAGAGCACTTGCCCAATGCTGCAAATACAAATGCTAAGGCATGGCACCAGCCAAACACCTTACATTGGACCTTAGAAGGGGTTTGGAAGCCACTGCAACCTTTGCATTTGTGTTTGGGAGCCTCCTCACTATGCATCTTATCACCCCATCAAGAGACGGCTACCTCTGAATTTGGTAAATGCAAGAGCACTTGCCCAGTGCTGCAAATACAAATGCTAAGGCATGGCACCATCCAAACACCTTCCATTGGACCTTATCAGGGGTTTGGAAGCCACTGCAACCTTTGCATTTGTATTTGGGAGCCTCCCCACCATGCATCTTACCACCCCATCACGAGACGGCTACCTCTGAATTTGGTAAATGCAAGAGCACTTGCCCAGTGCTGCAAATACAAATGCAAAGGCATGGCACCAGCCAAACACCTTCCGTTGGACCTTAGCAGGGGTTTGGAAGCCACTGCAACCTTTGCATTTGTATTTGGGAGCCTCCTCACTATGCATCTTACCACCCCATCACGAGACGGCTACCTCTGAATTTGGTAAGTGCAAGAGCACTTGCCCAGTGCTGCAAATACAAATGCAAAGGCATGGCACCAGCCAAACACCTTCCATTGGACCTTATTAGGGGTTTGGAAGCCACTGCAACCTTTGAATTTGTGTTTGGGAGCCTCCTCACTATGCATCTTACCACCCCATCAAGAGACGGCTACCTCTGAATTTGGTAAATGCAAGAGCACTTGCCCAGTGCTGCAAATACAAATGCAAAGGCATGGCACCATCCAAACACCTTCCGTTGGACCTTAGTAGGGGTTTGGAAGCCACTGCAACCTTTGCATTTGTATTTGGGAGCCTCCCCACCATGCATCTTACCACCCCATCACGAGACGGCTACCTCTGAATTTGGTAAATGCAAGAGCACTTGCCCAGTGCTGCAAATACAAATGCAAAGGCATGGCACCAGCCAAACACCTTCCGTTGGACCTTATCAGGGGTTTGGAAGCCACTGCAACCTTTGCATTTGTGTTTGGGAGCCTCCCCACCATGCATCTTACCACCCCATCAAGAGACGGCTACCTCTGAATTTGGTAAATGCAAGAGCACTTGCCCAGTGCTGCAAATACAAATGCTAAGGCATGGCACCAGCCAAACACCTTCCATTGGACCTTATCAGGGGTTTGGAAGCCACTGCAACCTTTGCATTTGTGTTTGGGAGCCTCCCCACCATGCATCTTACCACCCCATCACGAGACGGCTACCTCTGAATTTGGTAAATGCAAGAGCACTTGCCCAGTGCTGCAAATACAAATGCAAAGGCATGGCACCAGCCAAACACCTTCCGTTGGACCTTAGTAGGGGTTTGGAAGCCAATACAACCTTTGCATTTGTATTTGGGAGCCTCCCCACCATGCATCTTACCACCCCATCACGAGACGGCTACCTCTGAATTTGCTAAATGCAAGAGCACTTGCCCAGTGCTGCAAATACAAATGCAAAGGCATGGCACCAGCCAAACACCTTCCGTTGGACCTTATCAGGGGTTTGGAAGCCACTGCAACCTTTGCATTTGTGTTTGGGAGCCTCCCCACCATGCATCTTACCACCCCATCAAGAGACGGCTACCTCTGAATTTGGTAAATGCAAGAGCACTTGCCCAGTGCTGCAAATACAAATGCTAAGGCATGGTACCATCCAAACACCTTCCATTGGACCTTATCAGGGGTTTGGAAGCCACTGCAACCTTTGCATTTGTGTTTGGGAGCCTCCCCACCATGCATCTTACCACCCCATCACGAGACGGCTACCTCTGAATTTGGTAAATGCAAGAGCACTTGCCCAGTGCTGCAAATACAAATGCAAAGGCATGGCACCAGCCAAACACCTTCCGTTGGACCTTAGTAGGGGTTTGGAAGCCACTGCAACCTTTGCATTTGTATTTGGGAGCCTCCCCACCATGCATCTTACCACCCCATCACGAGACGGCTACCTCTGAATTTGGTAAATGCAAGAGCACTTGCCCAATGCTGCAAATACAAATGCTAAGGCATGGCACCATCCAAACACCTTACATTGGACCTTAGAAGGGGTTTGGAAGCCACTGCAACCTTTGAATTTGTGTTTGGGAGCCTCCTCACTATGCATCTTATCACCCCATCAAGAGACGGCTACCTCTGAATTTGGTAAATGCAAGAGCACTTGCCCAGTGCTGCAAATACAAATGCTAAGGCATGGCACCATCCAAACACCTTCCATTGGACCTTATCAGGGGTTTGGAAGCCACTGCAACCTTTGCATTTGTATTTGGGAGCCTCCCCACCATGCATCTTACCACCCCATCACGAGACGGCTACCTCTGAATTTGGTAAATGCAAGAGCACTTGCCCAGTGCTGCAAATACAAATGCAAAGGCATGGCACCAGCCAAACACCTTCCGTTGGACCTTAGCAGGGGTTTGGAAGCCACTGCAACCTTTGCATTTGTATTTGGGAGCCTCCCCACCATGCATCTTACCACCCCATCACGAGACGGCTACCTCTGAATTTGGTAAATGCAAGAGCACTTGCCCAGTGCTGCAAATACAAATGCTAAGGCATGGCACCAGCCAAACACCTTCCATTGGACCTTAGTAGGGGTTTGGAAGCCACTGCAACCTTTGCATTTGTATTTGGGAGCCTCCTCACTATGCATCTTACCACCCCATCACGAGACGGCTACCTCTGAATTTGGTAAGTGCAAGAGCACTTGCCCAGTGCTGCAAATACAAATGCAAAGGCATGGCACCAGCCAAACACCTTCCATTGGACCTTATCAGGGGTTTGGAAGCCACTGCAACCTTTGCATTTGTATTTGGGAGCCTCCCCACCATGCATCTTACCACCCCATCACGAGACGGCTACCTCTGAATTTGGTAAATGCAAGAGCACTTGCCCAGTGCTGCAAATACAAATGCTAAGGCATGGCACCATCCAAACACCTTACATTGGACCTTAGAAGGGGTTTGGAAGCCACTGAAACCTTTGCATTTGTGTTTGGGAGCCTCCCCACCATGCATCTTACCACCCCATCACGAGACGGCTACCTCTGAATTTGGTAAATGCAAGAGCACTTGCCCAGTGCTGCAAATACAAATGCTAAGGCAGTGAACCAGCCAAACACCTTCCATTGGACCTTATCAGGGGTTTGGAAGCCACTGCAACCTTTGCATTTGTGTTTGGGAGCCTCCCCACCATGCATCTTACCACCCCATCACGAGATGGCTACCTCTGAATTTGGTAAATGCAAGAGCACTTGCCCAGTGCTGCAAATACAAATGCAAAGGCATGGCACCAGCCAAAC
Organism: Pseudopediastrum boryanum; assembly: GCA_963556185.1. Lineage (NCBI taxonomy): Eukaryota > Viridiplantae > Chlorophyta > Chlorophyceae > Sphaeropleales > Hydrodictyaceae > Pseudopediastrum > Pseudopediastrum boryanum. Next base: position 9,917,688 of record OY744498.1, read on the forward strand.
ACCTTCCGTTGGACCTTAGTAGGGGTTTGGAAGCCACTGCAACCTTTGCATTTGTATTTGGGAGCCTCCCCACCATGCATCTTACCACCCCATCACGAGACGGCTACCTCTGAATTTGGTAAATGCAAGAGCACTTGCCCAGTGCTGCAAATACAAATGCTAAGGCATGGCACCAGCCAAACACCTTCCATTGGACCTTAGTAGGGGTTTGGAAGCCACTGCAACCTTTGCATTTGTATTTGGGAGCCTCCTCACTATGCATCTTACCACCCCATCAAGAGACGGCTACCTCTGAATTTGGTAAGTGCAAGAGCACTTGCCCAGTGCTGCAAATACAAATGCTAAGGCATGGCACCAGCCAAACACCTTCCATTGGACCTTAGTAGGGGTTTGGAAGCCACTGCAACCTTTGCATTTGTATTTGGGAGCCTCCCCACCATGCATCTTACCACCCCATCACGAGACGGCTACCTCTGAATTTGGTAAATGCAAGAGCACTTGCCCAGTGCTGCAAATACAAATACTAAGGCATGGCACCAGCCAAACACCTTCCATTGGACCTTATCAGGGGTTTGGAAGCCACTGCAACCTTTGCATTTGTAATTGGGAGCCTCCTCACTATGCATCTTACCACCCCATCACGAGACGGCTACCTCTGAATTTGGTAAATGCAAGAGCACTTGCCCAGTGCTGCAAATACAAATGCTAAGGCATGGCACCATCCAAACACCTTACATTGGACCTTAGAAGGGGTTTGGAAGCCACTGCAACCTTTGCATTTGTGTTTGGGAGCCTCCTCACTATGCATCTTACCACCCCATCACGAGACGGCTACCTCTGAATTTGGTAAATGCAAGAGCACTTGCCCAGTGCTGCAAATACAAATGCTAAGGCATGGCACCAGCCAAACACCTTCCATTGGACCTTATCAGGGGTTTGGAAGCCACTGCAACCTTTGCATTTGTGTTTGGGAGCCTCCCCACCATGCATCTTACCACCCCATCACGAGATGGCTACCTCTGAATTTGGTAAATGCAAGAGCACTTGCCCAGTGCTGCAAATACAAATGCAAAGGCATGGCACCAGCCAAACACCTTCCGTTGGACCTTAGTAGGGGTTTGGAAGCCACTGCAACCTTTGCATTTGTATTTGGGAGCCTCCCCACCATGCATCTTACCACCCCATCACGAGACGGCTACCTCTGAATTTGGTAAATGCAAGAGCACTTGCCCAGTGCTGCAAATACAAATGCTAAGGCATGGCACCAGCCAAACACCTTCCATTGGACCTTAGTAGGGGTTTGGAAGCCACTGCAACCTTTGCATTTGTATTTGGGAGCCTCCTCACTATGCATCTTACCACCCCATCAAGAGACGGCTACCTCTGAATTTGGTAAGTGCAAGAGCACTTGCCCAGTGCTGCAAATACAAATGCAAAGGCATGGCACCAGCCAAACACCTTCCATTGGACCTTAGTAGGGGTTTGGAAGCCACTGCAACCTTTGCATTTGTATTTGGGAGCCTCCCCACCATGCATCTTACCACCCCATCACGAGACGGCTACCTCTGAATTTGGTAAATGCAAGAGCACTTGCCCAGTGCTGCAAATACAAATACTAAGGCATGGCACCAGCCAAACACCTTCCATTGGACCTTATCAGGGGTTTGGAAGCCACTGCAACCTTTGCATTTGTAATTGGGAGCCTCCTCACTATGCATCTTACCACCCCATCACGAGACGGCTACCTCTGAATTTGGTAAATGCAAGAGCACTTGCCCAGTGCTGCAAATACAAATGCTAAGGCATGGCACCATCCAAACACCTTACATTGGACCTTAGCAGGGGTTTGGAAGCCACTGCAACCTTTGCATTTGTGTTTGGGAGCCTCCTCACTATGCATCTTACCACCCCATCACGAGACGGCTACCTCTGAATTTGGTAAATGCAAGAGCACTTGCCCAGTGCTGCAAATACAAATGCTAAGGCATGGCACCATCCAAACACCTTACATTGGACCTTAGCAGGGGTTTGGAAGCCACTGCAACCTTTGCATTTGTGTTTGGGAGCCTCCTCACTATGCATCTTACCACCCCATCAAGAGACGGCTACCTCTGAATTTGGTAAGTGCAAGAGCACTTGCCCAGTGCTGCAAATACAAATGCAAAGGCATGGAACCAGCCAAACACCTTCCATTGGACCTTATTAGGGGTTTGGAAGCCACTGCAACCTTTGCATTTGTGTTTGGGAGCCTCCTCACTATGCATCTTACCACCCCATCACGAGACGGCTACCTCTGAATTTGGTAAGTGCAAGAGCACTTGCCCAGTGCTGCAAATACAAATGCAAAGGCATGGCACCAGCCAAACACCTTCCGTTGGACCTTAGCAGGGGTTTGGAAGCCACTGCAACCTTTGCATTTGTATTTGGGAGCCTCCCCACCATGCATCTTACCACCCCATCACGAGACGGCTACCTCTGAATTTGGTAAATGCAAGAGCACTTGCCCAGTGCTGCAAATACAAATGCTAAGGCATGGCACCAGCCAAACACCTTCCATTGGACCTTATTAGGGGTTTGGAAGCCACTGCAACCTTTGCATTTGTATTTGGGAGCCTCCTCACTATGCATCTTACCACCCCATCACGAGACGGCTACCTCTGAATTTGGTAAGTGCAAGAGCACTTGCCCAGTGCTGCAAATACAAATGCAAAGGCATGGCACCAGCCAAACACCTTCCATTGGACCTTATAAGGGGTTTGGAAGCCACTGCAACCTTTGCATTTGTGTTTGGGAGCCTCCTCACTATGCATCTTACCACCCCATCAAGAGACGGCTACCTCTGAATTTGGTAAATGCAAGAGCACTTGCCCAGTGCTGCAAATACAAATGCAAAGGCATGGCACCAGCCAAACACCTTCCGTTGGACCTTAGTAGGGGTTTGGAAGCCACTGCAACCTTTGCATTTGTATTTGGGAGCCTCCCCACCATGCATCTTACCACCCCATCACGAGACGGCTACCTCTGAATTTGGTAAATGCAAGAGCACTTGCCCAGTGCTGCAAATACAAATGCTAAGGCATGGCACCATCCAAACACCTTACATTGGACCTTAGAAGGGGTTTGGAAGCCACTGCAACCTTTGCATTTGTGTTTGGGAGCCTCCTCACTATGCATGTTATCACCCCATCAAGAGACGGCTACCTCTGAATTTGGTAAATGCAAGAGCACTTGCCCAGTGCTGCAAATACAAATGCTAAGGCATGGCACCAGCCAAACACCTTCCATTGGACCTTATCAGGGGTTTGGAAGCCACTGCAACCTTTGCATTTGTATTTGGGAGCCTCCCCACCATGCATCTTACCACCCCATCACGAGACGGCTACCTCTGAATTTGGTAAATGCAAGAGCACTTGCCCAGTGCTGCAAATACAAATGCAAAGGCATGGCACCAGCCAAACACCTTCCGTTGGACCTTAGCAGGGGTTTGGAAGCCACTGCAACCTTTGCATTTGTATTTGGGAGCCTCCCCACCATGCATCTTTCCACCCCATCACGAGACGGCTACCTCTGAATTTGGTAAATGCAAGAGCACTTGCCCAGTGCTGCAAATACAAATGCTAAGGCATGGCACCAGCCAAACACCTTCCATTGGACCTTAGTAGGGGTTTGGAAGCCACTGCAACCTTTGCATTTGTATTTGGGAGCCTCCTCACTATGCATCTTACCACCCCATCACGAGACGGCTACCTCTGAATTTGGTAAGTGCAAGAGCACTTGCCCAGTGCTGCAAATACAAATGCAAAGGCATGGCACCAGCCAAACACCTTCCATTGGACCTTAGAAGGGGTTTGGAAGCCACTGCAACCTTTGCATTTGTATTTGGGAGCCTCCCCACCATGCATCTTACCACCCCATCACGAGACGGCTACCTCTGAATTTGGTAAATGCAAGAGCACTTGCCCAGTGCTGCAAATACAAATGCAAAGGCATGGCACCAGCCAAACACCTTCCGTTGGACCTTAGCAGGGGTTTGGAAGCCACTGCAACCTTTGCATTTGTAATTGGGAGCCTCCTCACTATGCATCTTACCACCCCATCACGAGACGGCTACCTCTGAATTTGGTAAATGCAAGAGCACTTGCCCAGTGCTGCAAATACAAATGCTAAGGCATGGAACCAGCCAAACACCTTCCATTGGACCTTAGTAGGGGTTTGGAAGCCACTGCAACCTTTGCATTTGTATTTGGGAGCCTCCCCACCATGCATCTTACCACCCCATCACGAGACGGCTACCTCTGAATTTGGTAAATGCAAGAGCACTTGCCCAGTGCTGCAAATACAAATGCTAAGGCATGGCACCAGCCAAACACCTTCCATTGGACCTTATTAGGGGTTTGGAAGCCACTGCAACCTTTGCATTTGTATTTGGGAGCCTCCTCACTATGCATCTTACCACCCCATCACGAGACGGCTACCTCTGAATTTGGTAAGTGCAAGAGCACTTGCCCAGTGCTGCAAATACAAATGCAAAGGCATGGCACCAGCCAAACACCTTCCATTGGACCTTATAAGGGGTTTGGAAGCCACTGCAACCTTTGCATTTGTGTTTGGGAGCCTCCTCACTATGCATCTTACCACCCCATCAAGAGACGGCTACCTCTGAATTTGGTAAATGCAAGAGCACTTGCCCAGTGCTGCAAATACAAATGCAAAGGCATGGCACCAGCCAAACACCTTCCATTGGACCTTATCAGGGGTTTGGAAGCCACTGCAACCTTTGCATTTGTGTTTGGGAGCCTCCCCACCATGCATCTTACCACCCCATCACGAGATGGCTACCTCTGAATTTGGTAAATGCAAGAGCACTTGCCCAGTGCTGCAAATACAAATGCAAAGGCATGGCACCAGCCAAACACCTTCCGTTGGACCTTAGTAGGGGTTTGGAAGCCACTGCAACCTTTGCATTTGTATTTGGGAGCCTCCCCACCATGCATCTTACCACCCCATCACGAGACGGCTACCTCTGAATTTGGTAAATGCAAGAGCACTTGCCCAGTGCTGCAAATACAAATGCTAAGGCATGGCACCAGCCAAACACCTTCCATTGGACCTTAGTAGGGGTTTGGAAGCCACTGCAACCTTTGCATTTGTATTTGGGAGCCTCCTCACTATGCATCTTACCACCCCATCAAGAGACGGCTACCTCTGAATTTGGTAAGTGCAAGAGCACTTGCCCAGTGCTGCAAATACAAATGCTAAGGCATGGCACCAGCCAAACACCTTCCATTGGACCTTAGTAGGGGTTTGGAAGCCACTGCAACCTTTGCATTTGTATTTGGGAGCCTCCCCACCATGCATCTTACCACCCCATCACGAGACGGCTACCTCTGAATTTGGTAAATGCAAGAGCACTTGCCCAGTGCTGCAAATACAAATACTAAGGCATGGCACCAGCCAAACACCTTCCATTGGACCTTATCAGGGGTTTGGAAGCCACTGCAACCTTTGCATTTGTAATTGGGAGCCTCCTCACTATGCATCTTACCACCCCATCACGAGACGGCTACCTCTGAATTTGGTAAATGCAAGAGCACTTGCCCAGTGCTGCAAATACAAATGCTAAGGCATGGCACCATCCAAACACCTTACATTGGACCTTAGAAGGGGTTTGGAAGCCACTGCAACCTTTGC